>JAADVD010000413.1:0-25791 GCA_023334535.1 Pythium vanterpoolii
CAACACCAACACCAACACCAACACCAACACCAACACCAACGACCACGCCGACTTGCTCCACGCCACCAGGTGGCCAATGTGGTAGCGATGCCACGGGCATTTCGTGCTGTCCCTCGACCCAGTACTGCCAGCCGTGGAATCCGTCGTTCTACCAGTGCCTTCCTAAGCCATCGCAGTGCCCGAGCCCCGAAACCAGTATTGATTTTTACGGTAGTGACCTCCAGACAATCCAAGGGATTTTACCCAGCGAGTGCTGCAGCACGTGTGCAAGTACACCCAAGTGTGTCGCCTATACATTTGTCAACTACAACGCCAACGGCAAGTCGGCGTGCTACCTCAAGAGCGGTGTGGGGACCAGAAAGACGGCGGTGGGCGTCGTGTCGGCCGTGGTGCTCTCACCCATGTCGACGTGTTCCTATTCCACCAACGTGGATTTCTATGGAAACGACCTGGCCGTAGTGACGGGGCTGACTGTGGCGACGCAGTGTTGCGACAAGTGTGCATCGACTGCTGGATGCGCAGCGTTTACGTTTGTGCATTCGGTCTGCTATCTGAAAAAGAGTGCGGCCGGCAAGACGACGCTGAACGGTGCGATGGCCGGCGTCGTCAATTAGGTGATAGAGAGAACGGGAGAGAATAGGAGGACTTGGAATCCACGCCATTTGAAATCTGTGCTAGAAGAAATGGGAGGCCAACCGTGTGATGTGAAGAGCCCCTTGCTCGAGCCTTGGCGGACGAACGCTCCATCCGGAAGGTGTTATGTTGGTTCGCGCTGCTTCTGCGGCTGAAAATTTGAGCGACGGGGCGGATGCGCCACAGCGAAATATTCAAAAGTTTCGTTTTGGTGGCATACAGAAAAGGATCGGCAGTTGAAGCTGCTAGCGCTTGGTCTCACAAGGATGGTCCAAACGATATCGAGACCATTTATTCGAGGGCGTGCTTCTCCGTGCCGACGGCCCTCTCGATCCACCGTAAGAGATTCGATTGTGGTGATCAAATCGAAAGAATGTACGGCATTACGGCAATGGAAAAGCTATTGGTACTCTATGGTGTCCATTTTCTCCTGTCCTCAGTAAATGAAATAGCACGATCTGGAAGGCTCCAACAATCGACGGCCCCTTTGTGCTGGCGAAGCACTCGTGTGTAGCCAGATCGAAAAAAAAACGCGGATGAAATTTTCAGGTGGAGAGGTTTGTGCGACTTGTGGAAGATGGGCTTCCGTTCGCCACTGACGACTTCAACATCAAAGAGTCAAGAAGGTAGGACATCGCTATTCTAACTCAATTGATTTTACATTTTCTCTACCACAAAAATCCCAGTGTATCTGTTTAACGTACTCTGAATGCACGTCATTCTTCGAACACGTTGTTTCGCTGCGATCCATCATGATGACAGGGTGGCAGTCCACACCAGTGATGCCGTGTGTGTGTCGGAAGCCTCATCGGCCGCTGTATCTGGAGACTTTCCACTCTAGATAGTCTCTTCAAATTTTGACGCTGACGTACATGCGCTACATACCGTTCCTCCGTTCTACTGTGGTCTATTTCTGCGCTGCCCGTCGCCCTTGAAAAATTGGGAGCCGAGAGCCGCTTGCATCAATATTTTGCGGTCGGGATCCCGCCCTCAGCTGCATCTTGTTATCTCGACTTTCCATGCGACCAATCTACGGTACTACTTCGGTCGTACAGTACATACGTCCACGGCACTCTTGCTCTACATAAGTCGGCAGCTCAAATATCAGAGCCCCTCATTGTCCGCAGTGGTCAGAGTTTTTGCCAGCAAAAAACCACCGTGGGATCCTTGTAGCTCCGGTACGATTTGAGCATGAGTTACGTACGCGGAGTCTTCTCTTCTGATCTGTAAACGTGGCTTTGGATTGAGAGGAGCCGACTCTGCGTTGCGATGTACACGAGCACCACACGAACGCCTTCCCTTTTTCTTTTGCTCCAAGCGGAGGCTAGCCCATCAACTGCTACCGTGCTATCTATGCCTTCCCCCCTGCCGTTTAAAAGAACCAACTTGTTCTCCTGGACTACCCCTGCCTTGTGATCGACTGCTTGTCGTTTGCCGTGACCCACCACTATCATTCTCCGATCTGCTCGCATCCTGCCAGGACCAAACAACCTCCTCCTCCAATCAATCCCCTCTCTTTCAACGCTTGTTTGCCAACTGGATCATGGGCTCCATCAAGGATACTAAGGAGGTCAAGGACATTGAAGCCGGCACGCCGCTCTACAACGAGTACGGCTCGCCCAAGGTCGATGGCGTCCAAGACGACCCGCCGGTTCGCGGTGCCTCAATCGCCAAGCTCCTCTTGCTCTCGATGCCGCGTATGGCTATTCAGATGGCGTGGTCGGCGCAGTGGGCCGCCTTGGGTCCGTACCTCGGGACCATGCTACCCAAGTTTGCGGTCCAGTTGACCCAGGTCATTGGTCCGCTCTCCGGCATCCTCGTGGCCCCCACCGTTGGTGTCCTCAGTGACCGCAGCACCAACCAGTGGGGCCGCCGCCGTCCGTTCCTCTTGTACGCAGCGATCGCCAGTGTGATCTGCTGGATCAGCATGGGTTACACGCGTCAAATGGGTGAGGCTTGCGGTGACTACGGCAACGGCAAGGAAGGCGTCCCGACGAGCCGAAAGTGGACAGCGTTTTTCACGGTTTTGTTCTACACGTGGATGGACGTCACGGTCAATGTCGTGCAAACCCCGGCGTTCCTCATTATTGCCGACTTTGCGGGCGACCGTCAGACCACGGGCGCGGCCTTGGGCCAGGGCTGGTCGACGCTTGGCTCCATTCTCGTCTCGGCGTACATTGAGATTTGGGGCGCGGCCCACTTGACGCTCCACTATTTCCTCGGCATGCTCTCGGTCGTAATGGTCGTCACGGTCGGTGCAGTCTGTCTGTTTGTCAAAGAGGAACCGCTCGCAGCGGACCAAGCCGATACTGAGTCGGTCTGGAAGCGCATTGGCGAAGCGTTCTATTCGATCTACAAAGGCCTCAAGACCCTGCCCGGCGTGTTGGTGGTCTACTGCTTGGTCTTTTTCTGTCTCGAGTACGGCTTTACGGCGTACAACGGCAACAAAGGGCAGTTCTTTGGCATTGAAGTGTACGACGGCAAGCCGGAAGGCGCCGACAACTGCAAGCCTGACTGCTCGGTGGCCCAAGACAACTACAACCACGGCGTTAAAGTCGCTGGCGGCTCGACCGACTTTATTTTCAACGCCGTTGGGTACATTTTCTCGTGGACGCTGCCGTTTTTGGTCCATCGCATCGGTGCCAAATGGATCTTGACCATCGCGCTTGTGCCCCAGGCACTACTCATGGTCATGGCGTTCTCCAAGATCGTCGCCCTCAACGTCATCATTGTCGTCGTGACATCGCTCTCGCAGACAGCGATCTTCGCGTTGCTCGTGCCAGTCATTATCCACGTCTTTGGCGACAAGGCGGAGATTGGTATGTATGTTGGTGCCCTGAACTCGGCCAACTGCTTTGGGCAGCTACTCAACTTTGTGATCGGTGCGGCGCTCGTCGAGACCTCGATGGGCTACAAATTGCCGATCTTTATCGGTGGCGTCATGAGCTTTATCGGCATCTTCATCAGCGTCTTCTTCCTCAAGCTCAAGATGTACTCGATGTAAGCGATCGCGACTGCTTAAGGTTCGAGCACAGCGCCTTTTCTCGTCTTCGCTTCAAACCGTGTCAGCCCCTTTGCATTCGATCTATCTGCGTCTCTTCTTTGCATGCTCCGAGTCGACCACTAGCCAGCCCATGTACTTTCATCGCCGCGTTTAGTGCTACTGTAGGCCTCGTCTATTAGGTCACAATTCACATTTCCTTCCTTGTTCATTCTCTCCGTTTAGTCTTTTATAGATGTCAATGGACTGGGCCTACTCGCATGGCGTAGGCATGGTGCTGCAATCGCCGCGTTCAAAGAAGTCAACCCGATTATGTACAGAACAGTATTGTAGTGCATAATAAGAGCATATACACATAGACAGTGCCAACATACCAATGTGTGCATAAACAAGACACCCTGACAGCTTCAACTTGCCGATATTAATATTCTCCTGCCCATATTCCGCATTGGGGAGAAAATAGAAAGCACAGGCCATTTGCATCAACGTCTCTACATGTACTGCACAACGAGCCCCCTTGTTTCGCTAACACATCGGATCCCCATCGCTGCCCAATCCATGTGACGTGAGTAAGGGAACCCAAGTCCTGTGACTCACACATTCATAGTGACTAAAGTTTCAGCCAACCCCAACGGCCGCGGCGGACCATCCAGAACCAGAAACCATTTTGAAATTTCCACCGAGGCGAGAAACTACTCTTCTCCGAACGTGCGTCGGAGGCACGTGCCACGCTACTGCTGTCGACAGTCTAACAAGCGGTTTCTGACGTGCAACCACCCAATGGTCATGATGATTAGAGAGACGCCACCGAGAGACCAAAAAGAAGAAAACAATATTGCAAATTAAACCCTCATGGGCCACACCACTTGCACTACCGCCACGACGCTGTCTCGGTCTAGCATATACACCGTAAATGGAGACTCACACAAAGCGCATGCGACTGCAGTGTGTCTACAACGTATACATCTTGATCTTAAAAAAGAAGATGCCGACGACCACGCCAATAAGGCTCATGACACCGCCGAGAAACACGGGTAGTTTGTAGCCCATCGAGGTCTCGACCAACGCGGCGCCGATCGCAAAGTTGAGCAATTGCCCAAAGCAATTGGCCGAATTCAAGGCCCCTACGTAGATCCCAATGTCGGCCTTGTCCCCAAACACATGCACAATGACCGGCACCAACAACGCAAATACTGTGCCCTGCGAGAGCGTGGTAATCACGACAATCAGGACATTGACCGCCACGACCTTGGTGAACGCCATGACCATCAACAACGACTGCGGCACCAACGCAAGGACCAGAACCCACTTGGCCCCAAGCCTCGAGACCAAAAACGGCAGCGTCCACGAGTAAAGGTATCCAATGCCATTGAACAATAGGTCGGTGGAGCCACCGGCGACCTTGACGCCGTGGTTGTAGGCGTCTTGGGCCACCGAGCAGTCGGGTGCGCAGTTGTCGGCGTTGGTTGCGTCACCGTCGTAGACGACAAGACCAAAGAACTGACCCTTGTTGCCGTTGTAGGCCGTGTAGCCGTACTGCACGCAGAAGAAGATGAAGCAGTAGACCACGAGGACATACGGCAACATACGGAGGCCTTTGTAGATGGAGTAGAACGCTTCGCCAATGCGTTTCCATACCGACTCGGTATCGGCTTCGTTCTTTTCGAGCGGGGTCTCTTTCGCGACAATGCACACGAGTCCGACCGTCAAGACCATGACCACGCAGAGCATGCCCAAGAAATAGTGGAGCGTCAAGTGGGCCGCACCCCAGATCTCAATGTAGCCCGACACAAAGATCGACCCGAGCGTCGCCCAGCCTTGGGCAAACGCTGCGCCTGTGGTCTGACGGTCACCGGCGAAGTCGGCGACCAAGAGGAACGCCGGTGTCTGCACGACGTTGACGGTAATGTCCATCCACAGATAGAAAAACACGGTAAACACCGAGGTCCACCGGCGACTCGTGGGGACCCCGGCTTTGCCATTCCCATAGTCGCCACAGGCTTCGCCCATTTCGCGTGTGTAGCCCATGCAGATCCAGCAAATCACACTGGCAATGCCAGCCCACAATAAGAACGGCCGGCGGCGGCCCCACTGGTTGGTGCTGCGGTCACTGAGGACGCCGGCAGTCGGGCCGACAAGAATCCCCGAGAGCGGACCAATGACCTGGGTCAACTGGACCGCAAATTTGGGCAGCATGGTCCCGAGGTACGGTCCCAAGGCGGCCCACTGCGCCGACCACGCCATGTTAATAGCCATACGCGGCATGGAGATGAGCAAGAGCATGGGCAGCGAGGCGCCGCGGATTTCGTGCGGCGTGCCGTCGTCGTCTTGGACGCCGCCAACCTTGGGCGAGCCGTACTCATTGTAGAGCGGCGTACCGGCTTCGACGTCCTTTTCCTTGGTGGTCGTCGACATACTGATGTCGATGCCTGGGTAGCCTGGTGGTTTGTTCAATTGGTAGTGGTGTAGTGGTGGTGGGTGAGGGAGCGGGAGAGCAGATTGGAGAATGATCTGATCGATGAGAACGGATCTAGGGAACGAAAGAGTAGTTCTCAGGTGGGGCTACAGGCGATAAGCTCTTGGGTACGTGGGGAGCCTGGAGAGACGCGGCTGCCGATGCACCTGACGGGGCTGCACGAAGTGAAATGGGAGGGCCAGTGTTCTAAGTCGGCAGAACGTTGGACCTCAGTTTAAGTGCATGTTCAACGAAGCTCCATTCTCTTTTTTCCGCCGACCCTGGGATCCTGTGATGCAGAACCTTGTCGATGGACAAACTGTTTTTTTAGTAGATTCAGATTGCCAGCGGAAAGTTGGTTCTGGTGGTGTCGTGGCGATCGAAAATGCTGTTTGATCGAATAAAAATGTGGTCGAGATTGTACTAAACGCCAAGTCTGCACAGTTCTCTGGATATAGATAGATATACATTCAAAGTTTTCTATGTGAACTAGAATGCCCACAAATACTTCTATAAATGCATACATTGTATATTATGATGACATCAGAACTAAAACCAACGAGTGAATTGTACATTTTAAACTGTGATCGAGAGTACTTGTGTAATTTTTTATATCTGAGGTGAATGTTGGCCCAGATCGGCTGGGTCAACATTCGTGTCGCATCTAGACGGCAGCTATATTTTGAGAAAACGTTAAGGATCAATAGTACATTTCATCCTGGATAAATTGATGAAAAACAGGAACGTGTTTTGAGTCTGTGACCAGGCCATGGTCGAAAACTCCGATCAAACGCACCAGACAATCGTACAGACTTCTACGCAATCATAATCAATTGAAGATGCAAAGATACGTAGGTCGGGATGCAACCAGCGGGGACATGCCATATCGCTACTAAGCACCCTTTTTTCGCATTTCCTTTACCATTGCTTGGGAGCCTGCTCGTGGGCCAGTGAATCGGGTTTGGTTATAGAGTGACCATAAACGATCTTTTTGTGGTTGATATTGTGAGAGTTGCCGTAGCACGAGGCTACTGTCGCCAACCACCGTGACAGGTGACCACCATGGTGGGTCAGGACAAATGAGCATTTAAACGGACGGTCAATACGATCGGATACCCCTCATAGTACGAGGGGTTTCCGATCAAATTATGAGTCCTCAGGAAACCAAGTATCTCTACAAGGTTTTTGAGATTATGATAATCTCAGTTCTGGTAACATCCGTTGTGTGGAGTCTGGCATCTTCAATTTTGAACGTGTTAGACCTATCGGTATCTCGTCACGTACTCCGGGTTCATAGAAACGAAAGGGCTTTATCAATTGCCGAGATTGCGTTCTACATGTCAGTAGACGTAACGAAGAACCAAGGTCTAGTTGTAAACAAAGTCTGTTTGCCATGGACTCATACTAAATGTAGAAAAGGTAGGTTCAAATGTCCAGAGATCCCGGGTGGAGCACGACGTTACCCAACTGACTTGCGGGGTGATTGCCTTGCGCATCCCGGACCGGGCAATCACAAGTGCATCTTCAACACCATCCATAGCAGGAATGGTATTCTTATATCAATACTTGAAGTTGACTGTGTCATATTCAGAGACGTTGTTCTGATTTCATGAACTTTATTAAGGTGGAGATGAAGTGCGAAGACTACTGGAAACGCTTGGTACCCACAGGGGCGGATTTTGGGACTGCACAGACCGCTCGAGACGGTACTGTATGAAGCCTATAGGATACTGTGATACTGTAGGTCCGTTGACGCTGCTGCCATGCTTTCCCAAGCCGAATATATACTCGCCATCTTCACCGATCAAACAAAATACACTCGCACTGATGCAAATCATAAACGACTTGTCGTTCAACTCATGCACCGCATCAAGGAAATCGCGTGTTGCTCCTCATGGGCACGAGCATCCGAGAGACGAGTCGAGCCTCCGCTCCGTCTCTGCGATGGGACCTCAATCCGTATGCACAACCGGAATTCGTGCGCATGCAACTGTATACGTTTGGTGTATACTCACTAGTTGACCAGACCAGGTCCATGAAAGCTTTGATCCTCGCGCCACCAAATTTTGGGGCCGAGAAATCCAGTGGCGAAGATTGCCGTACGTAGGTTGAAGTGCGGCACCAGAATCCAAATTGACAAAAGTAAACTGAACGATGTGGAATTTTACATATGTGCGCATCACAGAACAGCTCTGTTCTCTGGAATTCAGTGTACAGTATCTATCCTGTCTAAAAGAGTTTGTTAAGCAGATCACTTCGTCCGTCCTGTCTACTGATTACATCTCCACACGTTGGCCGTACTAAACTGAGTTTAATGTGCTTTCCAGCCAGTGAAGTGGGGCTGACTTCGCAATTAGTGAATGACTGTGCATGGCCCACTGCCTACGTTGGGTGTTTAGAGACGAGTGACTGGAGATTGTATTGGCAGGTCAAAAGGTCAAAGAACGGGAGTTCAGTATGAGTTTGGGCATCTGCGACCATTTCCTTCGGATTTCGAAGGAACACGGACCAGAACATTGGTAGTATCGTTAGCTTGGCTTCGGTTTGATTGAGCTTTGTTGTGGAGTCAAGTCAGCTGGAGTCCAGCTGAAAATTTCGGAGGCGTCCAGCTGGACGCCGCCGAAATTTTCACCAACAGCATCGCGCTGACGTGCGCAAGTCACTTGGCGACCTTTCAGATTTACCACACTCATATAAAATTGTTCAGTGTATCCGTTTGCATAGTAATGGAAGCCTAACAATTGTAAAATCTTCAAACAAAATACCACCGGTACATCAGATTAAGCAGGCTCTCCTCGCTTCAACCAGATGCATGGGATCATGACATCTCTGGAACGATAAGTCACCATCCGAAAGAACAAAAAAGATCCTGCTGCATATTCAACCCGGCACTTCTCGTTCTTAATTCTAGATCCATTGATCAACCGCGCTCGAGCACGCGACCAACTTGCGCAAGTGAGGTGTTCCGCCGGCCGGCCGCCACCATCGAACGCGTGAGGCCGCAGCTGCTCTCGGCGTCGCCTTGATTCAGGGCGCCAAGTGACTTGTGGATCCGTATGTGTCACGAGCATGCGCGTGATTGATTGATGCAGGCTCGTATGTCGGAATGCACGTTGTGTGCGCGTGATAGACAGCATCGCACGTTGCTATAGTAGCGCCATGTTGGCTGCGAGGAGATGCACGCGTCGTTCAAAATTTGGACGGTGCGTCCTCGCCTACTCTCCATAATGGAGTCCATTCCGGATGGCCACAGCGTAGCACCCGCGTGAACCACATCAGGTGGCCATTCGATTTGTGGTGCGCGTGTACTGTATATCGAACACCATGTCTAACATGGTCTAGTCAACATCAGGACACCAGGTGAGACTGCTGGCCTGGACCTAGACCATCTAGAGCAACTGCTGGTCTGGCCAAGACCGTTTGTAGTACTGTAGATGGTCTGGGCCAGGCCAGCTGCATGCCAGAAGCATGGATGTGACTACAGCCACCAGGCTTGGTCCGTTAGTGACCGCCACTCGGTTGTCTGACCTGTGCCCGGTTTGGGTCAGTACGCTATAACGCTCCGTTACACAACGGTGATTGGGTGGTGTGTGCTTTCTCAGTATTTCCGCTGCACGGAACTTCAGTTTCTGACGCCGTAGCTTGACATGCACCTAATGGGTCGCCAATGGTCAGAGAAACCGGGTTTATTTTTAGTGCGTGGGGACATGCTCACCACCCAATGCTACGTAGTCCACTCGATGGTAATAGTCGCCATCACCAATGTGGACTCCACGTGACGCAGTGTGCACCCTAATCAGATTCAAATCGCGCTGAGAGATACGGTTGGTTTCCTGAACGCATTGCTGCGCTCAAAAAGGATCGGTCATCGTGTCGACGAAATCGTGCATAACCTACGCGCAAAACTGTGCACCCACATCGTAAGACCTTGCATTGACCAGACCAGTCTACACAGAAACTCAGGTTTGTTTCTACACCATGGTGCTCAGATGTCACAACCCAAGGCAACTTGACCTCAGCAACGTCCCATACAAACACATTGGCACTTTAACGAGGTCATTTTACTGATTTCTACTGGGTACAGTATTTCGTTACCCACGGCACATCTTGTCCAAGGCTCTTCACCGATGCTGCAAAGATCAACTCATCTCTCAGCTCATCAAGGCGAACCGCTGGCGGCTCTTCGGTCACATCCTCCGACGCCCACGCGATATCCCCGCGAACGTCTACATGGACGAGTATTATTTGCCCAGCAAAAAGGACCAGAGAGGCTCGATGTCTGCGAAGGTTTCGATTAGACCAGTGTGAGGGCAATCTAGTCGAGTTTACTGAGGCATTGTGCAGGATTTGAGCCCCCGCGAATAACTGTACCTCCATGCAACATCACCTCCTCTTCATGACCGTCACTGAATGGTCCCACGTCAGTAACACGGGGGAGTCACATTTCTTGACGCTTCCACGTCTGCTCCACAGGTGAATGTGATGTGGAGATGCGAGGTTGCAGTTCGGTCATTCATGCATGGCGCGAAGCACTGAGGGGAAGAAATCCAGCGACCGACAGCCACCCCTCCCCCTGTTCCCATACTGTACGCCGTCTATATGTAATGGGTCCGGCCGATCTCTCCACCGATACACCAGTCAGTCCACTCTTTAGTCGCCCCAACGTGTCAGCATTGACGCCACAAGGCACGCGCCATGAAATCTTGAAGACCGCTTTGTGACTGCGCGAAGAGAGAGAGAAGCAAAGAGAAGAGAGAGAGAGTTGAGAACGTGATTCAAGCAAGCGAGAAGAGAGAAAAGAAGAGCCGGTTGCTGGGCTGCACCGTTAACCCATCGCATCACCACCACCACCATCCCTGTCATTGTCCGTATCACGCGCCAGTCGATCGATAAAAGTGCGTTGCCCTCGTTGCACCTGATCATCCCCATCGATTTGACTGTGTGCACCTGCCTGTCGAATCGACTCGGGTGTCCGGTGGGCTACGTTACGCTTCAGCATCGGTGGGCTCTCGGCTCTCACGCCGTCGCGGCTTGCAGAGACGCTGCTTGGTGACGCCGTGCGGCTTTCGCCTTGAAGTTGGGGAAAGAGATCTGAGTACATACGCTTTACCAGTCCACCTAAGACAATACCGCTTCGAAGGGCTCCGCGGAAGGGAAGGCGATTCTCTCTATAGTCTACACGAGATTGAACCTGCGAGTGCACGTGTGCACGTGTGCACGTGTGCAGGAAGCAGGGAGCGGACGCGGTTGGAATGGAACACCTCTCCTCCTCTCTCCGCTAGCGATGTGATCCCGCGTGCTCCAGTCACTCACTCTTCCATTTGCCGGCTCGCCACGAATCGTCCCCGCATCCCAGCGTCTCCTCGTCCCCAGCATCCCCAGCGTCCCCTCCTTTCGGTACGAACGTCATGAAGCTTGCGACCGTCACCCATCTCGGTGTGCTGGCCGCGGCCGTCGCCGCGACCCACACTGCGGCGGACAACAGCACGATCCGCATCGCCGAGCGCGGTGAGTTTGCGCTCTTTGAAGCGCTCTCGACCGAAGCGCCGCCCGCAAGTCTCTTCCCCTACAACAACGGCCTGGGCCGCATGCTGCCGCCGCGCTTCATGTCGGCCGGCGCCGTCGGGAGCAAGCCGATTCCGACCAACAATTGGTGGGGCAACATGATCGCGGCGTCGAGCGATGCCCAGGCCCAACCTGTGTGGTCCAACCCGTACGCTGTGCGGCCGGCCTTGACCACCGCGCCGTTTGGCTTGACGCTCAGCTACCCCTATGCGTCACGGGCCTTTGGCGGCGCCACTGGCAACGGCAATGGCGCGAACCAGTACTACCTCCACGCGACCATCAGCGACTTCACGTTCTCGGCGCGTGAGTTCAACACGCCACCGACCTACGAAGTGTTTGGGTGGGACGACCTCGCGGTCTCGGTCCGGCTGTTCAATGGTGGCGCGTCCAAGATCGAAGCCACGCTCGTGAGCGGCATGGCGCTGGTCACCGCCAAGTACACGCAGCTCGTGCCTAAGCTCGACTCAGTCCATGCGTTCCTGACCATCAACGGCGCCAATGTTCAGCCCGGCTCGGTCGTCGCCGCGAACACGCGCTTCGTCATGACGTTCAACAGCGGCCAGCGCTGGGTCGTCTACACGTCGGCGCCGGTGGCATTTACGCTCAACGGCTTTACAAGTCTCGTGGCGAGCGGGTCGTTTACCGGGACCATCCGCAGTGCGTTGGTCGTGAGCGACGCACAGTTGGCAGCGCTCGACCGCACGCGGTCGTGTGTCTTGGAAGGCGGCGATGTCCAGGCCAAAGACACGAGCTCGTACTCGTTCAACCTCAAGACCAGCGGCGACTGTGCCAATGGGCTCTTCCACTACCTCCAAGTGCACCACATGGATACGCTCGATCGCTCGAGTGCGTCCGAGGTGAGCGGCGCGACGGCCTTTAGCGCGACGCGGGGCCCCATGACCGGCGTGGTCACGCGCACGAACCCCCCGGTCATGCGCTTTACCGATACCGCCAACGTCCCGGCCGATTTCTACCCGCCGCGTCGCCCGACCGCCGCTGTCGTCCAGGCCCAGCGCATCAAGCAAGCTCTGGTCAGCGACATCAACGCCGCGTGGAGCATTCCGCTCGACGGCAGCTACTACTTTAACGGCAAGCTCGCGCAAAAGTATGCGAATTTGTGTCTCATGGCCAATGACGATGTCGTCGCGGGCTCGGACAAAGCCACGCTGCTGCGCACGTGTCTCAACAAGCTCGAGACTGTCTTGGAGCCGTTCATCAGCAACTCGTGGAAGTACCCGCTGCACTACGATACGGTCTACCGTGGCATCATCAGCTCCCAGGGCATTGCGGTCAACGACATCAACGTCGATTTTGGGAATACCATGTACAACGACCACCACTACCACTATGGCTACTGGATCACGACCGCCGCGATCGTTAATTTTCTGGATCCGTCGTGGTCCAAGCTGGCCCAGCTCAACCGCATTACCAATTTTCTCGTGCGCGACGTCGCGAACCCATCGAACACCGACACTCACTTCCCGAAATTCCGCAACTTTGACTGGTTCCGCGGCCACTCGTTCTCGCACGGCGTCACGCCGTTTGCCGATGGCAAGGACCAAGAGAGTTCATCCGAAGAGATCAACTTCCACTACGGCATTTCGCTTTATGGCAAGGTCACGGGTGACAAGGTGCTCGCCAACTTTGGCCAGCTCATGCTCAAGATCAATGCGCGGTCGATCCAAAACTACTTTTTGATGACCAGCGACAACCGCGTGCACCCGCCGACGATCATCCCGAACAAAGTCACGGGCATTTTCTTTGACAACAAGGCCGACTACGCCACGTGGTTTAGTGCTCAAAAGTACGCGATCCACGGCATTCAAATGATCCCCATTACGCCCGTGACCGAGTTTGTGCGCACGAACCGCTTTGTGTCGGAAGAGTGGAATGGCATTTTGAGCAAGATCCCCGATGTGATTAGCACGAACCTCAGCAACGCCTGGCTCTCGCTGCTATACGCTAACTATGCGACCGTCAACAAAGACGAGGCGCTCCAAAAGCTCCAGGTCGTGGCCATGGACGATGGGCTCACGCGGGCGTGGGCCTTGTACATGGCGGCGACGCGTCCGTAATTAGGGACAGAAAAGGCCAGTCGAGATGCGTCGAGTCGAGAGGTTAGTGTGTGCGTGCGCTGGACCACACGGGAGAGGCTATCCTCGGTATGTAGCACGATTTTGATTTCAGCGGCTACCATTGCGAATCATGATTATAATTGGAAAACAGTACTCTTTGAGCATACACTTCAATTATTTTCTAAAAGTTTGAATTGTGATTTACCTCCAAAATTGCATGTAATATCCCAAGTCTGATTGAATAGACTGGGATAATTCCCGTTCTTTGACTGAAGTGCAAAATTTGCAATATAAAGCTGGAATATCGTAGCTCCTTATTGCAAATTATGCAATCTACGAATCACAATTATAATTGTAATTTTGATTCACTTATTATACTTTAGATCGAATACATTTTGATGCGGAGGAAAAACAAGCTCGTAAAAATCCCCAGCAAGCTCATGGTCCCACCAATGAAAATCGGTAGTTTGTAGCCCATTGAGGTCTCGACCAGCGCTGCGCCGACAAAAAAATTCAGCAATTGGCCAAAGCAATTGGCCGAATTGAGCGCCCCGACGTACATCCCGATTTCGGCCTCGTCGCCCATGACATGGATGATCACAGGCACCAACAGCGCAAAAATCGTGGTCTGCGAAAACGACGTGACCACGACAATGACAATGTTAAGCCCAACCATCTTGGAAAACGCCATGACCATAAGCAGGGCCTGGGGCACGAGCGCGAGCGTGAGCAGCCATTTGGCGCCGATGCGATGGACGAGGCACGGTACAATCCACGACACGAGGTAGCCCACAATGCTGATCAGAAGATCGGTCAAGCCGCCGGCGACGCGGACCCCGCGGTTGTACTGGTTTTGTGCATGGGTACACGTCGGGGTACATGCATCGGCGCCGTTGGGATCGCCGTCGTAGACGTCAATGCCAAAGAACTGGCCCTTGTTGCCGTTGTAGGCCGTGTACCCATAGACCACAAAGAAAAATACCAAGCAGTAAACTACGAGGTCGTGAGGTAATGTCTTGAGACCATGGTAGATGGAGTAGAACGCTTCGCCAATGCGCGTCCAGACCGACTCGGGGTCGATTTCTTCGATTGCGAGAGGCTCTTCTTTGGCCACTAAGCAGACCAGGCCAACCGTGCACATCATGACGACCGAGAGCATGCCAAGGAAATAGCGCAGCGTCAAGTGGGCCGCGCCCCAAATCTCAATATAGCTCGAGACAATGATCATGCCAATGGTCGACCAGCCCTGGCCGAGTGCCGCGCCAGTGGTTTGGCGGTCGCCAGCAAAATCGGCCACCAAGAGGAATGCGGGGGTCTGCACGACGTTGACGGTAATGTCCATCCACGTGTAGAACACGATCGTAAAAAATGCCGTCCACTTGCGGCTCGTCGGGATGCCGTCTTGGCCGTTCCCGTAATCTCCACAAAACTCGCCCATTTGCCGGGTATAGCCCATACAGATCCAGCAAACGACACTAGCAATCGCTGCATAGAGCAAGAACGGACGTCGGCGGCCCCAGCGATTGGTGCTCCGGTCACTGAGGACCCCAACCGTGGGCGACACAATGATGCCCATCAATGGCCCAATGACCTGGGTCAATTGAACCGCATACTTGGGCAGCATGGTCCCGAGGTACGGACCTAGGGCGGCCCACTGCGCGGCCCACGCCATCTGGATGGCCATGCGCGGCATCGACAGCAGCAGCAGCATGGGGAGCGACGCGCCGCGGACAGGAAACTCAAACCCCAAGACGCCATCGTCGCGGAGCTCGTACTCGTCAAAGAGCGGCGAGTCGACTTCGGTGACTTTTTCCTGAATCGGCTTGAGCATGAGTCTGGGCTTTCGTGTTATGTGGGAACCTGCTGGTTTGGGAGACCAGCCTAAATGAAAACGAAAACGGTGTTGAAATGGGAGAAGAAGGGACTGCGAGAAGCGACTGCAGGTGTGATGGGACAACGAAAACAAGAGATCCCCGGTTGGGCAGAGCCCGACCAGAGACAGGCCATCCAAGAACGACAGTCCGAGGTGCCAAGGTGCGATTTCAACAAATCAGGTTGCCGTAGCCAACCCAAGTGCAGGCTCCAAGGTTAGCAGTCCCAGCAGTGCCGTGCAGGCAAGTCGAAGGCTGAAGGAAAAAAAAAGAGGTGCAACAGCTACTAAGCTCGCTTGACCTAACTGAAGAGACTTCAACTTTATCAAACGTAAGAGATAAATGATGTTTGCACCAAGTCATCTCCAAAAAAGGATTTTACGTTGCTCATATTTAATAAAAGGGATTCTACGTTGTTTATACGTCATAATAGTTTCTTTATTGAAAAAGAGTTTGTCCACGTGATCATGGGATTTGAAAATGGAGAAACCCGCAGGGATTTGAAAGTGCGTCATGTTGGCCAAGGTTCAATGTGGCAGAGACCAGATCAGGAAGGAATATTTCCGATCCGTGCGGCAAAATGGCAGTGCGTGTGAATGAGATTGTGGATTCCGGTGCTACAGATCAGTGGACTCGGAAGCCAAATAGATTCATTACAGGTCAAATTTGTGTTTTAAATCGGGAAAAAACCATAAACTGTAATTTACTCGAAAATGAATGTGAGACGGAATGGAATGGCGCACGTCCCGTAAACTACATGTCAACTGCTGATAATTTACCGTATCAGACAGCATCGACTGACGTGATTGCCACGTGGTGGTGTGCTCACCATCCGTCACAAAAGTAGGGCGGTTCTGAGTCTTCGTGCGGCTTCGACATTCACTACGGGCAACTGGACCAGATGCCAGACCAGAGGCTCAGCCAGTAGCCAGTCAGTCGCCAATCGCAAATCGGGTCGTCCGATGCTGGCCGATCACCGTGATCTGCCCGATCATCTGAGCGGAAAAGCCCCCATGGTGCATCAGTCTCCGCTCGCATCGATCGGAGCTTCATGCTGAGCGTCAGCGACCATACACCAAATAGCAGGTATCTCTGCTTGTGCTGGTGTGGATTTTGTAACTCGTTCGGTCAAACGGTACAATTCTTAAGGGCAAAAAGACTTCAACACCAATATGTACTGTATTACATACCATTTCTATGACATTGTACTTAAATAACAGCCACTGATTCATCTGTCCGCATTTTGCCATCAATGATAAGCTTGCTCCGGCTTTGTACCGCGTGTGCATCGTTTATGGCAATGTTGAAGAATCACTCAAATCGTGTTTGGCGGCACGGACACGTGGAGTGGGCCATCAACCAGCACGGCATTAAATCTGTAAAAGCCAGTACACGCAGCCACTTCGAATGCAGGAGGTGGTAATCATCATAGAGACCCCATCGCCCCACTAATGCAGAATGAGGAGAATTGATCTCACAGAACAACTAGTATAATACGTTCCTAGCACACGAAATGGCACGTGCTGTTTGAATTGCTTTGCTTAGACGGTATATATCCTCAGCCGCAGGAAAAAGATTCCCAACAACACGCCGACCACGGTGACCGCACCGCCAATCAGCACGGGGAGCTTGTACCCCATCGAGGTCTCGACCAGCGCCGCGCCAACGAAAAAGTTGATGAGCTGCCCAAAGCAGTTGGCCGAGTTGAGCGCGCCGACGTACATGCCAATGTCGGCGTGCTCGCCGAGCACGTGGATGATCACCGGCACGAGCAACGCAAACACAGTCGTCTGTGACAACGCCGTGCCGGCGACGATCGCGACATCCAACACCACGTGCGTGGAAAACGCCATGAGAATCAGTAGCGTTTGCGGCAGCAGCGACAGCGTGAGGATCCAGCGCGCACCAATCTTGTGGACCAAGAACGGAAGCATCCACGAGTAGAGGTAGCTAACAGTGTTGAACAGAAAATCCGCGACGCCGCCCGCGACTTGGACGCCGTGATTGTAGGCCTCTTGGGCGTGGGAGCACTCGGGCTTACAGTTGTCGGCGCCAATGGGCGTGCCACCAAACACTTCGACGCCAAAGAACTGGCCTTTGTTGCCCGTGTACGCAGTGTACCCGTACTGGAGACAGAACAGAATCAAGCTGTAGACCACGAGCTGGCCGTGGAGGTTTCGGAGCCCTTGATAGATCGAGTAGAACGCCTCGCCAATGCGTGTAAAGACCGACTCGTGGTCGGCTTCGTCGCGGGACAATGGATCTTCTTTTGCGATGAGGCACACGAAGCCCACCGACACAATCATGACGACTGAGAGCATGCCGAGGAAATAGTGGAGCGTCAAGTGCGCGGCACCCCAGATCTCAATATAGCCCGAGACAAGAATGGAGCCAAGCGTCGACCACCCTTGGCCCAAGGCAGCCCCGGTCATTTGGCGATCCCCTGCAAAGTCGGCAATGATGAGGAACGCGGGTGTCTGGACGACGTTAACCGTTATGTCCATCCACGTGTAGAACAGGACCGTGAAGAGCGCTGTCCACTTGCGGCTTGTCGGTACGCCTTCCTTGCCGTTGCCGTAATCCCCACAGAACTCGCCCATTTGACGTGTAAAGCCCATGCATGACCAACACACGACACTAGCAACTGCTGCATAGAGCAAGAACGGACGACGGCGGCCCCACGGATTCATACTGCGATCACTGAGGACGCCTATGATGGGTGCGACGAGGATGCCGGAGAGCGGACCAATGACCTGGGTCAACTGGACCGCAAATTTCGGGAGCATGGTACCAAGGTACGGACCCAAGGCGGCCCACTGGGCCGACCATGCCATTTGGATGGCCATGCGCGGCATGGAGAGGACAAGCAGCATGGGGAGCGAGGCGCCGCGATGCATACCGACATGCTGTAGCACGCCATCGAGGTCGTGACTGCCGTAATTGTCGGTCAGCGGCGTGCCGAGCTCGACGTCGCGGGGGCCGTGGTAGAGGGTGAGGGTTTTGGGCATGATGATTGACGACTGCCGTTGGGTCGGCATGCTGGTCACGCTGCGTAGTGGAAATTGGCGAGTGCTGGCGCACCGGGCCACTCGCCACCGTGCAAATAATGGGCAGCAGGACCGCACGACCCCGCAACAGTAATATATTATCACTGTGCAGTACTGGTGGTATTTCTCTGGATTGCTATTGCACAGATGGTGGTGATCGCAGCCACACGGTAGCATGCGGCACGGCACCATCTGTGCCATCCAGAGTGGCCCACAAGTCTGGACGCCCAGTCACGTGCGGGAAGAGGAAGAGCACGTGGAGATGTACGCATTAAAAACGTGCTTTGAAATATTGCCAGGCCAGCTGGATGCGATTCGATCTGCATTGCTGAGATGAGACTGTCAACCACATTGACATAGTTTTACCAGGATTAAAACATGGGACAGAATCTGCCGAAAAATTGATTTTGTTACCAACTGGAACTGTGTGGGGCTGTCAAGTTGAAGATGATGTGTTGATTCCCAGCTCACAAAGCGTTTTAACCCTGTTTAAACCTTGGCTTGATCTCCACTACAGGTGACGCAGTGTGTCGCGCTGGGCTTCGTGTGGCGTAGACTGATGGATGCTGAATATTGGATCGTGGGCACGGCTGTGGAGTCTAGGCTGGATCGGCCTCTGTGACAGTCCACCATATTTGGCGGCCATTACTTCAGCTATCAGAATCGACACAGAGGCAGCACTTGGTTATTTGAGGTGTGGAATGCTCACCCTCACCTAGATCGATCCATGCCGTAGAATATCTGAAACGTAGCGGCATAGAATTCACGCATGATAGCCCACACGTTGGTGTACTGCAGTATCGCATAGTACACGGAACGGGACCCTTCATCCTTTTGACAGCTTGGAATCCCAGGCGATGACCTGTCCGTTTGGATAAGTCATCCCAATGATGCGCCAAAGTTCTGTGGGAGCCACCCCATCAATCTGTGCTCTATCGATAGTACAGTACTGTACACGGAGTCCAATTCCTATTCCGACAGTGGTCAGTAAAAACATAGCGTCAGTCCAATCGGATAGAATGATTACCAGTCAAAGGCCGTGACCCGACACTCAGGGTCATACCACAATCACGTGCGTTGGTGCCAATCCTTAGAGGAAAATCAAAGGGACCGTGGCCTCAAGCTTTACTCTACATCCGACTGGGTGTATCGACATCCTTCGCGTCCATTGTTAACGTTAGCTGAAGAATTGATAGAGATACTGATGAACCTCATGATGTTGCGCAGTTCGTTTCTCATCAAAGTCCTTACAATTGCAGTGTTGACCACAAAGGTGATTCAGTAGACCAAAGAAGTTGGCCGCGTTGAGGATACTGAAGCACGCACCATTTTTGGCCTTGTCGCCAGAAAGGGTAATGTCCAGCACGAGCAACGCATAGATTGCGCTGCAATGGCCGACAAAACCCACAGCACTGTCCGACTTGTGGCCGATTTGAGTCTCTCCATGACAACGCTCCCGTACTGTACCATGTGGCGCTTGCAGAGACGACTGTTAGTACATGCTACAGTCTTCCCTGGCATTCCCAAATCCCCAGAACTCACGTTTGTTTTCACGTAGACACGAGCCATTATGTAATGCGACACAGTATGCAATTCTCAATCTATTGAGATTCCTGGAACCCTGGAAGACAGGGTACACGGTACGGGACAACGTACCTAGCTTAGAATTCGAGGCCTTGGATTCCTGAACTAGTAGTTTGGACAACTGCTGATGGTAACGCTCACCCGTTGATTGATTCGCTCGGGTCTTCATGGCCTAGCAATTTCTGCCTACAACCGTGGTGACTCGGTTTTGTCCCGTTTATGGTCAAATGGAGATATCGTGTCTTTTTATGTGCGATAGGGTCTCACCTGAACAGGAGGTTCCGTTGTCCGTGCCAACATTGCCGACGTGCGCATCAGGTTCTCACTGGAGCCCCGGAACGACCCGGTGCTGACATTCCGCCGGCGGCACTGCAGCATTCATTCCATACCATATCTCACAGAGACACCGTAGCTGGTAGGTCAATCAGAGAGCAATGACAACTTAAGGCGAAGTTTGCAACTCGTAGACATCGATTGGTGGCGCTATGATGGTCGTACCGAGGTGCTTTGGAAGTTAGTATTTCCATGGTAGCTGCATGGTATTGATCTCTTGTGTAGCATTCGCTGGTGCGAACCGTCTCATATTTCTGATGTCTACGGAGCTGAAGCTCCCGACTCATGGTGCAAGGATTTATATTTACTACTCTTTCAAAGTCGGGAAGCAGCTACCGTTCGTTCAGGACCCTGCTTCTCAGACTCATCAGGTGGATTGGTTTGGAAAGTGCTTCAATGTGGTATCATCGAACGCTGGTGGGTGATAGCTCAGATTGAATTGAATTGCGCTGGCAGGAGCAAGCGACGAATCCATGCGTCAACGACTCAAATCCATTGCACAACCATATATACTTCAACGCCATCAGGATCAATAGTGAAGGTGCTTGAAACTCTCACATGAAAACGCCCTAGGTCTTGTCGGTAAATACGACAGTGAGCTCGTGAGAGCCTGATGCGCAACCTTTCAAGTGGAGATGACGTACGGCTCGCTCCGTGATAGAGTGTCGATCATTACGCCAGCCAGCCACGCATTCAATTCTGATGCACTTTTTCCAGCGTGGATTTCTCGAGCGAATGCGTTCGCCAGAAAGTCAGATATCAATATCGAAACTTCGCGCGTATGCAGCTGTCGAGTACGTACATGTACAGTAGCCATTTCAGCACCGGAATCATCCGAGGCAAGATCCAAAACGATGATTAGTGGAGCTGTACGAAGCCACGACTTGTGGGCTGTGCCCTACTGTACTGAGCTGCATTCCTCCGGATGGAGATGCTGGAAATTTCGTTCTGTTCTGCACCGCAGCATTGCCAACTAAGCGCGGAAGCGAATATCTGGGGAGTCTTCAAGTGGGCGGAATTGTCTCCCCTGTCAAGCATTAGATTACGCGGCGAAGTCCAGCCACAACTGTACACTGTACTGCATGGTATTTTCTTGGTTCCGATTTCCCACTCCACGTAGTCCCCCGTCGCCATTATGTGAGTATCTGCGTGAACTACAATCTGCCGCACAGAGTATTGACGGTCGCAAGGGGATGAGTTCCGGGTTGACGCTCGCATCTTGGCGAGATACGGATGGAAAATAATGATGGTAAAAGCGACAAGAAACGAGCCCAGTGAGGATGCAACTGGTGCTGACGTGTCCTGGTCCAGGCTTCTGGACGAAAACGGTGGAAAATCGATCTTCCACAAAGCCAACTTCAACCGATGGTGTGTCCGTCCACGCGGTCCTGTTACAAGACAGGAAAGCTGAAGAAAACTGACTACCGCATTTCCAGCATATTGTGCTTCACTTTTCGCACTTTTCTCTCAGAATTTGATCGCCCGTAAAACTCTACAAAAGAGTACTGCACTGTAAATATCGAAGTGCTGATGGAAAGTCTGGCCTTCAACGAGTAAATATATTTAATAATCGTCTGTATGGTGTCAGATCTGCCTCCATCTTCAGTTTTTGTGGCTCCAAAAACCCATCCGCCTGGCTCAGGAACCACGAGCCCTGAGCCAGGCAGCCGCATCTTTCACGAATATCAGTGCCACCAACTGCGCGACTGGCGAATACTAGTAGCAGAACAGAGCGACTGCGGCGTAAATACTGTTGGCAAATGTCGCCTGCCGTTCATTGTGGCCCTGCTGGATGTCAGACGTTCACAACCCGTCGCTATCACGTATGACCATCTAAATGCGGTCCTGTTGGTTGCAGTAAAACACGCCAGCCCTGGCCATCCGCATGCGACGAGTAAATGGATACGCTTTTCGACCTGGGCGGAACCGGTCAAATTGCCGAATGACAGAGAAAACGTGCGTGGCCGAGAGCCGAGAATTAAACACACCCCACGGTTTACGCTCGAGATCGCGACAAACCAGATCCGCCTATCTGGTACTAGTCCTGGACGGTGATCGGATCGAGGAGCCTGGGTGTTCTCCTAAAAGAAACTGCGTTTTGGTGTTGGTAGTCCAGACGGAAGTCGTCGTTGGATCAACTGGGAGGGATGCGCTAGCAGGGCTAACGCGGACGCAGGCGCAGACGCACACTTCCAAGCAGACAGCGATGAGCTGGTTGTAGGTGGAGCAGCTTGACCACAATATGTGCAGGGTGGTGAACTGACCCATGGGCATTTGTGAGGCGTAGGCCATTGCAGGTGGTTGAAGTCGAGGGTGATCGTATGGACTGGCGCACCGTCCATGCACGTGTCGCGTACGGTGGTCCCGTAGCCTAGCGCACGCCGCACACTGTTTGTGAGTACAAGAACCGGTTCATCGCGTCCTTGGCCCTCAGCACCGCAGTCCGCGGCTGGTGGGCGTACAGCAAGATGGCTGACGCCGCCGTAAACGTTGTGATGGACATCAAGGCGAGTGTCCAGGTCTCCCACCCAAGTAACAGGCGGCATACCGCCGTAATCGAAGGCCGTTTGGCTACAGATTCCAAGCATGGCACATTCACCATCTTCAGCGCCAAGCGAGGGATCAAATGGAGGGTCACCCTTGGCTATAGAAATAGTTAAACGCTTCAAAATATACCAGAACTTCACCATCATCCGTTTTTCTACATTTGGTTGGACATTACGGTCAACATTGTACAGACACTTGCGTTCCTCTTGGTGGCCGACGTGAATCGCCAGACCACGGGGGCGGCACTCACCCAGGGCTGGTCGACCCTCATGTCAGGCTTCATTGAGATCTGGGGTGCCGCGTACCTCACGCTCCACTGGTTCCTGGAAATCTTAGCGGCGGTCATGCTCGTGATCGTTGCTATTGTCTGCACTGTCGTGCAAGAATAACCGCTGGACCCGCTCGTCGAGCAAAAGTCGGCCCACAAGAGCATTGGGATCACGTCCATGTTCCAGAACGTGATGTTTGCCTGGTTGGTGTCGCTGGTTATCCACGTGTATGGCGATGAAGTGGACATTGGCGTCTACGTTGGTGCCCTCAATTCGGCCAATTGCTTTGGGCAATTGCTGAACTTTGCGACCGGCGTCGCGTTGGTCGAGATCTCCATGAGCTACAAGCTCCCGTGTTGCATGGTGGTATCATGTCGCTGATCAGTGTGCTAACGAGTGCTTCTTCCTCAAGCTCAAGATGAACTCGCTCTAGTGCTGCACTAGGAAGTGGTAGGGGGGTGAAGATGCGGTTGTAGTGATGCATATTGTACCCAAATGTGCACAGTGTGTTTGTTTGAGATAACAAGGCAATTGGTTACAGTCGTGGATATTAGATCGCTCGTTTTGATCACGAAGTCGAGTCCTGTAGGCTCCAATCGGACAAAAGGCCACGGGTTCTATAAGTCCGATAGGTACAGAATTGTTTAAACCCCATAAACCTGATTCCGGGGTTTTACCAGAATCTCGATCTCAAGCCTCCCCGCTGTCAGAAAGAAACGTCCGCCAAAAAAGTCATTATCTAGACGGACTTCTTTCAGTCATATTTAGTCGGGGGGGTTGAGAATAAACAGGGTCTGACTGACTCGTGATGTCGGCTTGAAGTCTGAGAGCCAAATTTTTATTCTGTCATCAATAGCCCATAGTGCGACGTCTGTGCATGACAGCAAGACGCAACAGGTTCAGGGGAACCTCGTCTTTGGGCTGTCCATTTATTACTATGATTTAGTACTTCTGCTCCAGCATAGGTGGACTACGGGTCGAGATTCACTGAATTTTCCGCGACCCCTGCCATGGCTTCTGAATCATTCAGGTGTCATGGTAGGGTCGTACAAATAATTCACTGGATTCCTCGTCCGTAGAATTTTCGCTGGTGGGCGATGGGGGATTGCAACTGACTGCTTCTGCACTTTCTAAGCGTACTGTACGTGCAACCTACAGCACATTGTGGGTGAGCTATGATTGTACTGTACAGTGCTTATTAGTGCAACGTACAGTACACTCACTGTACAGAGTTTATGGTGGTTACTGTATTCGCTTGCACTGCAAGCGTTACGGTCGGTACCTACCAGCATTCGGAATCATGAGGTTCAGTAGGTACAATTATATCGGCAACACGTCTAGTTATTAATATCCTCAGGTTCCGGAGAAAAACTAGGTGCAAAGGAGAGTAGAGAGTGTTACTCTGCTGCATGTAAATTAACATTCTGCTCAACACGATTTATCTGTAAAATTATGGCACTCAAAGCAAATGTTTCGATTTCAATTGCGCCGACATATGTACCTGACTGACTGTCACTGCCAACTTGAAGCTGGCGATTGGATTCCATCTGTCACCACAGAAACGAGGCGATCCAGTCTCGCGATCTACTGTAAATCTTCGTCTGCTTGAAAATTCTCCCGATCAATTCGATCTCGGAGGACCATGTAGTCTCGTTTCTGTCGTTTGCGGTTTGCCCAATTGAATCGATTATTGATGGGTCGGCCCAAACATTGAAGTTTCCAGCATGCACTTTTTGTCCCTCTGCCTCAGAACTGTGCAATGCCAAAACGTGAGTATAATGTTTGGCATCCGGATGACACTGCGGGTATGTCTGTTCGCACGTGTGTGACGATGAATTCCAGTTCGGACGACTTGGTGCTACTACTGCATGTGTTAATCCTCTCTGTGTGTGAACGGCACGCCATGTATATGATTGGGGATTGCTGGTCACTAGCTGGAATCAGGACCGGCCGGAGGGACACATGGACTGTTATTAATCCTATTTTGTCAAGAGCGTCAGAGTGAGCTGCGCATCTCACATGTCAATCACCATTGCCTGTCGGACACGTCGTTCTGGACGAGTCTATCCGCCTGGGACCATGGCTCTGGACCGGAGTTTCTAATCCAACCAAGCGGAGCACCTCTGCCAAAAAAAGCCTCTGGACAGTCTGGAGTCTGGATTCCAGACTCCAGCGACCTTGTCAGTGATGTGGGCCAACTGTTGGCATCTCAGATGTATCCCAACCAAATTTTCGAAAGGATGGCGGCTGCACATCGCCCCGCACTCGCAACTTGTGTACATGGCAAGAGACTGGTCGTTCTGTATGTCTTCTCTCTCTTCTCTCCGTGTAAGCGTTGGCGTTGGTACTGTACCAACTGGGTTTTTTGTATGGATCGTTTCGGAAGGACGGGAGTGACTTCTTTCTCTGCG
>JAADVD010000414.1:0-25601 GCA_023334535.1 Pythium vanterpoolii
ATTTGAGCAAATCTGATTGGTGCGTTGGCCGTCTTTTCGGCATGTGATTCTGGAACAATTTTAAGCATTCTAAAATTGTCCTTTTCAAAAAAATTGTCGAGATTTTTCGAGTGCGTCTATAGTTTTGGGCCAGACTGTACATCTGGACGAGTAAGTGACACCATGTCACTAAAAAAATATCGGAGCCTGTGGTGATTGACACTCCAACCTCATGGTGCAGTGGTCTCGCCGCGTGCGCTCGCCTCTGGCGCTCGTGTCCCGACGCTTCTCGGTCGCAGACCGCCATGGTGAGAGCGTCGATCTGCGCTGCATGCGCCGTGCATTGTCTCGCCCGTACTCGGCGGCGGCGCGCGACGACGACGTCCGCGTTTGGAACTCGTTGAGTGGCCAGTGCGAGCCGTTGCCGCGCGGCGACGCGGCGACGCCCCACGTGCTACGCTGGTACGCATGCGGGCCAACAGTATATGACCGCGCACATTTGGGTCACGCGCGCGCGTACGTGTCGCAGGACATTCTGCGGCGTGTACTCGAGAAGCGTTTCCAGCACACGGTCTTTTTGGTCGTGGGCGTGACCGACGTGGACGACAAGATCATCCAGCGTGCGCACGAGCGTGGCGTAGCGTTTGACGCATTGGCGCGGGGTGAAGAGCGTGAGTTTTTTCGCGACATGGAGGCGCTGCACGTGCTGCCGCCCAGCGCAGTCACGCGCGTGAGCGAGCACATGGACGACATTGTCCAGTACGTGGCGACCATCCAGCAAAACGGCTTTGCGTACGAAGCGGCCGACCGCTCAGGCGTCTACTTCAACACAGCACAGCTCGGCGACGCGTATGGCAAATTGGATCCGACACGGCTGAAGGATTCTGTGCGAATCGACAAAGAGGGGAGTAATACTCTTCAGGCAGCTGAAGGAGTAATGGACGCCAATGCATCCAAGCTCGACCCGCGCGACTTTGCGCTGTGGAAGGCCGCAAAAGACACGGCGCACGAGCCATGGTGGGATTCGCCGTGGGGCAAAGGCCGTCCGGGGTGGCACATTGAGTGCTCGGCCATGATCCACCGCGTCCTGGGAGACCGACTAGACGTGCACTCGGGCGGCGTGGACCTCAAATTCCCCCACCACAACAACGAAATCGCCCAGTGCGAAGCCCACAATTGCACGGACGCCGACGCAGATTGGTGCCGCCACTTTATCCACTTTGGACACCTCTACATCCGCGGTCTCAAAATGTCCAAGTCGCTCAAAAACTTCATCTCGATCAAAGCGTTTATAGCCGAGAACGGGACCGACGCCGCCGACCAATTCCGGATCTTTTGTCTGCAGTACAAGTATCGCGCCAACATCCACTACTCGGCCGACCGCCTGCGCGACGCTGCGGTCGTGACCGAGCGCCTGCGCAATTTCCTGCGCAACATCGACGCCTACGGCACACAATCCAGTACCGCACGCGCGGCACAGCGCAAGCGATGCGAGCCGCACGACCTCGCGATGCTCACGCTGCTCTTTGAGACGCGCGTGGCGTTTGACGCGGCGCTACGGGACGACGTGGATACGCCCGCCGCATTGGGCCACGTCCTGGAGCTGGTGCGCCGCACGAACGCGTACCTACTTGATCATGGCGACACGAGTCCGTCGGAGGTGTTGTGGACCGTCACGAGTTTTGTGCTCGATGTGCTCGACGTGTTTGGGCTCGAAACCATGCTGCGCGAGTTTGCGTACTTGCGCGACGCGCTCAAGACCAGTGCCCTGTACACGCAAAACGACACGTCGGTGACAAAGTCAGTGGCGGCTGCAGGCCAGATCGATCGGTCCTCACACGACATGCTGCAGTCGCTGGTCGAGTTCCGTGCAGCCATCCGTGCGCAGGCGCTGCTGGACCCGAGCACCGCATCGAACGCTCGCATTCTGCAGCTATGCGACGCACTGCGCGATGACAACTTGCCGACGCTCGGTGTGCAGCTAGAGGACCTCGCGCCAGGACGTTCCGTGTTCAAACTACTTACGGCCCACGAGCGGGAGGCGCTCCACGCAGCCAAGCTTGCTGAGGACAAAGCGGCCACGCAAAAGCACGAGGCGCTGCTGGCCAAACAGGAGGCGTTTGACGCACTCATGCGGATCCCGCCGGCGCAATTGTTCCGTGAGCACAGCGAGTTCAGCGGCAAGTACGCGCAGTTTGATGCGGACGGCGTGCCCACGCACGACGCCGAGACGCAGGCGCCGCTGACCAAGTCGCAGCGCAAGAAACTGCTGAAACGAGCAGAGAAACACGCCACGTCGTTTGCAAAGTACTGGTCGGACAGTGCCAACACACCCTAACACATACTAGTAGACCATAGTAGATGAACATGAATGAAGGCAAGTATTATCCAGAGCGCACGGCGTCCACATGGACACTACTGTACCCCAACTAGGACCACCACCGTCTCCGCCGGTCGCAGGCAGGCTACTTAGCAGGCCACGGCCGCGTCCGTGTTGGTCGTGCCTTGAGAGGGCACTGTCGAGAGCTTGGATGTGCTGGAGCTCAAGTACGAGTAACCCGAGCGCTGGCGCTGGCGCTGACGTCGCATCAGCAACATCGCCACGCCCGCACCGACGACCGACGCGATCAGCACAAACACAGGTGCGTTTGCTCCCGTCAGCGAAAAGGGCGAGTCGCTAGTCTTCTTGACGGCGGCCGCGATAGCGGCGTCGGCGTCGGCGCTTCCGAAGCACACTGAGTCTTCGTACCGCAGCGTGTTGATGCCGCGTGTGTGCTCGATGGCGACGACGCAGTCTTTGGCATTGCCGCCTTGCACGCGGAAGCGCACATAGTGCATGGTGTCGCGGTCCACAAGGGCCTTACCTTTGGCGTCGAACGCGAGGTCCTGAGCCTCGACCGCGTCATAGAAAACGTGCAGCGAGTGGTTGTGGATGTACGTCGTTGGCGCCGAGTGGTAGATTTGCCGCTGGATGTACGCGGGAATCGAGGTGATCGATTCATTGCGGCGCGGCAAGTCGGTGTGTTCCAGGACGTCGCACGCGAGACGCAGGGGGGATGCCGGCGTGGTGTCGTACTCGGCCTGCTCGTCGGGCGCGGCGTCGGCGTCCACGGTCTCGCTCGAGACGTTGTAGCAGTCCATCGTGAGTCGCAGGACGGTAACGTGAGGGCGGTTGCGGCCAAGCATGGCCGAGTCGAACTGGTACTTCATGAGCAAAAAGATGCGGTACTGCTGCGACTGGGTCTCTTCGACAAAGTCGATGCCGAGGCCGCCCGAGTCCCGCTGTTTCTCGATCATCTCGCCACGTACAGAGGTTCGCTACACACATATCCAATTCGGTGCGTGTCGTTTGAAAAATGAAAGTTTATGGTGGACTAGGGACTCACCTCGGCCTTGAGGATGCTCGAGACGTTGGCCAGCAGCGACGAGCGACTCATCTCTTCCGCGTACAGCGTCTCAAAGCGGTTGACAACGTCACGCACGATGGGATCTGTGGGTGCAACGGATGAGAACGTTTTCATTTCCTGTCCCGGGGCGAGCGGTGACAGCACGGCCAGGACCGACGCTGGCACCATTGGTGGCTTGGGCGGCATAGGCTCGAGCGGCTCGTTCTGCGCGATTGCGGTTGCCAGCGATGCCGAGAGGAAGACAACGGCAGCAGCGAACAGCTTCATGGGAAAGCTGAAGGGAGACGGATTGAGTGGTGTTGCGGTCGTGTGGAAAATGGAAAATGGAAACATGCTTCGTGACATCCTTTCAAGATCGCGTCTCTTCGGAACGGGTCGGATCCGGTCGAATGGGTTTCGGTTTCTGTGACCCGAATCAGGATAAACTAGGCATTATCCTAGAATGATTGGACGACCCATCAGTTGGGGCTGATGTGTAGCCATTCACAACCCAAATTTTGGAGAAACTCCAGGCCATAAAAACGACCGAATGCGGTGGGAGCTTCCGATATGGGATAGTTTGCTTTTTTGGTGGCAAATACGTCAGTGCACGCGGCTTTGCGTCTTCCGTAACCACACAGACAGCGGGACTCGAATCGATCAGACGTAACGTGGACGCTTCCGAGGCCTCTGTTGAAAGAAGCGCTGTACCTGATACTTGTGCAGCCGATTTGTATGCCGAATTGTCGATACGTGGGTAGTGCAGAATCGGACTGGCCATTGTGACGGATTCCGCCTCACCATAATGACCAAATGCCCAAATGCTCCGTTGGCCTACTGGCTCTCACGGTTGGCGAGCTGTGCGTGTGTGCCGACGGCGTGTCCGACGCTTCGTATTGCTAATCATGCATCCATGAATTCAAACTCCCACTAGGAGTAGGATTCTCTGCATTTTTATTTACCGCTACCATTTTCTACAATACAATAATGAAAAATCTCTCACTCCTTTTGCTGTGAAAGTGTGCTGGAGTGGGGGTGGGTGGGGTGGGCGACGTTTTATGCGTTCACGAGCAAGATGAGAAAAATGACGGCGAGGGGTGCGTACACCGATCGCTGGAGCAAGATGATCATTACCAACAGGAGCGGCATGAGTCGCAGCCATTCGCTCATGGTCAGCGACGTCGCGTCCGCGTAGCTGCAGGGGATGGGAAGTCGACGAAAGTATCGTGGCACGTCGCGCTGTTAAAAAGACAGCAAAGGAATTAGTGTGGTTGTTGGTGCCGGCGACATTCCATTTCTAGCGCACCGTCAGGAAGCGGCGCAGCTCGCGCATGGCGCTCTTGCCGCCGACGTCGTTCTGCACGCCGATCGTGCGGTCACAGAAGGTCGTGAAGCGTCGTGTTGCGCGCCGCATCTTGTCAAATGCACCGTGCATACCAAGCCGCCGGCGGTGGAAAATCGCCATTGTCCCAGCGCCTGCTTTCTGTGTTTGCGGCGAGGTGGACGAGAGCTGTGCGTCGGGGCACAGACTGAGATCTGAGACATTTACGAAGAGCTTTTTGAGGACCTTCGTGCGACATTACAAAAGAATGTACTTTCGTGCAACATTTCGAATGGGTATTTCGGCCAGGTCAGATCAGTCTGGTCGGCTAATAGCATGCAAATGACGAGGTCCACTTGTGGGTGGAAGCCCACGACGCTACGGAGGCGCTTCACAGACACTGCCACGCGTTATATCAGCAGCAGTGGGAACGCGCAACGGCAAGTCATCGCCACTGTGCGTCAGATCGCCAAGCGATTTGTGCTCACATGAGTATGCGCGTGCACAATGCCGACCACTTTGAAGAGCTCCGGCAGACAGCGTTGCGCCACGCCTCCTCTCCGCGAAGGTACGCCTGCGACGCGTGACCAATTGCGTATTCCATTGACCAAACATAATGTACTCACGGACATCACTGTGGCGAACAGTGGATCACCGTTGAGCTCTGGCGGCCGCCAATCATTCGGCTCGCCCATGGACTCGGTGTCGTCGACGGGAAGTTCCACCAAATCGTACGCGTCAGAGTTGCTGCGCGAGACGCAGCAGAAGCGAGTGGTCCTGAAGCATGACATCTACATGCGCGAGCAAGAGGCGCTGCAGAAGAAGCTGACCGAAAGCATCGCTGAGAACCTGCAGAAACAGCGCACAAAGCGGGAAGCGCAATTTCTCAAGCTCTGGAAAGATGTGGAAGATGGCAAGGTGTTGGCCGAGGAACTGCGAGAGAAAATGGACATAAACGACCAGTCGAAGCACCGGCAGGTCCAGCGCATGCACGCCGAGTGGAACGCCGACGTATATCACAAACTGAACGACCCAATCGTCCACAAAGTGTCAGCTTTGGACGCGAAGGAATTGACGACGCAAAAGCACAAGGCGTATCAAAAGTTCCTCGACATCACCAACAAGAAAGGTGGTCTCTTCCGCGACATTATCATCGAGAGTGAGTACAATCCGCTCCGTGATAACAAGTGCCTCACGTACCACACGCCGATCGACGACCCGGTCAAGCGCGTGATCCGTTGGCGCGAAGAAGAAGACGAAATCGCGCGAGAGGGCAGCGGCCACATGAGCGGTCATGGAGAAGGCGGTGGCAACGGCAATGCACGCGGTGTCGGGCTGTGTCGCGACGACAATCTGGACACGAAGCTCTGGTCGCAGGGCGTGTTCGAGAGCACACCGTACGGGTACTTCCACAAGCTCATGACGCCCAAAGTGACGACCGACGGCTCCACCACGACCCACGCGTCGCGTGTCCAGTTCGACCACTACCACGTCGAGCACGGCGCCGAGGCACTCCGGCGGGAGCTGCCCAAGGGCAAGCGCACTTCCTTTGACGGCTCCATCCGGATCCCCAAGACGACGTTTACACTGCGGTAGAGCGAGCAGGTGGAGAGGAAGGAAAAGTGAAGGATGAATCCAGGAGTCTTTTTCCGTACGAGTGAATCTGGTGGATCTATTTCTTTGGTGCTTGGTGTCAAGATCATAGCGACGTCACCCATGAGGAATCAGGCCACCCATGCGGCGTCATCACACGCCACGGCGAGGAAAAGGGGTAGGGGATGACGCAGTTCGAATTTGTGACATGCTCACTTGGACTTTGTAAGGATGGTTTCGACTCCCCTATCCCTTCTCTTTCCATTCGGGACTTGGTCCCGAATTTTTGGGCCACTCGATCCGTCCGAATCCTGCCTCATGTTTTTGTTCACACTTGCCTCGCTCCAAGCAGCATCCACTTTCACCGCTCCCCTCCGCTCCGCTCCGCTCGGCCCAGCAGAGGCTCACAATTCGACCGACCAGCCAACGCGCACAAGCGGCCCAGCAACCACCCACCCGACAACTCGGTGCGTAATCCGCCAGAGGAGACGCGCACGCGTGCATTGGGGGGACGCGGATGCGATCCGTCCTCCATCCTCCGTCCTCCGTCCTCCGCCGCGACGCCGCGACGCCTCCGCTCACAGCGTAACTTCCTAGAGGACTGACTTGTGTATGTGTGCGATTGCGTAGACCTCTCTCCCCTTCTACCTTTCCTATACCATGGCAGGCGCGATTGGACTCCGACAGCAAGGCGTAGAGTACGTGGACGCGCTCCTCTCGTCCGGTAAATCCTCCTCCTCCGGTTACTAACCGATCCTTCTGCCTAGGCTTGAGAGCATCATGCGCACGACTGAGGGCGTGACGCGCAAGACCAAGATCGTGTGTACGCTCGGACCGGCGTGCTGGTCGCAAGAAACTCTCGGTGAGCTCATTGACGCCGGCATGAACGTCGCGCGCCTTAACTTTTCTCACGGCGACCACACGGGCCACGCCGAAACGCTCGGGCGGCTGCGCGGCGCGCTCGCGAGCCGTCCGCACAAGCACGTGGCCGTAATGCTCGACACCAAAGGCCCCGAAATCCGCACGGGTTTTCTCCAGAACAAGGACAAAGTCACGATCCACAAAGGCTCGCTGGTCGAGTTTACGACCGACTATGAGTTCCTCGGCGACGAGACCAAGATCGCGTGCTCGTACCCCGAGCTCCCGCAGACCGTTGCGGTCGGCGGCAAGATGCTCGTGGCCGACGGCTCGCTTGTGTTTACGGTTGTCGAAGTGCGCGAGACCTCGGTAATCGCGTCGGCCGACAACTCGGCGACCATTGGCGAGCGCAAAAACATGAATCTGCCGGGCGCCAAGATCTTGCTGCCGACGCTCACGGCCAAAGACGAAGACGACCTCGTGAGCTTCGGGCTCGTGCAAGGCGTCGACTTTATCGCGGCGTCGTTTGTGCGCACGGCCCAAGACATTGACAACATCCGCGCCGTGCTCGGACCGCGCGGCCGCGCCATTAAGATCATTGCCAAGATCGAGAGCCAAGAAGGTTTGGAAAACTATGACGAGATCCTCGAAAAGACGGACGGCATCATGGTCGCGCGCGGCGATTTGGGCATGGAGATTCCGCCCGAAAAAGTGTTTTTGGCGCAGAAAATGATGATCCGCAAAGCCAACATTGCCGGCAAACCCGTGGTCACGGCCACGCAGATGCTCGAGTCCATGATCAAGTCGCCACGGCCCACGCGCGCCGAGTGCACGGACGTCGCCAACGCCGTGCTCGACGGCTCGGACTGCGTAATGCTCTCGGGTGAGACCGCGAACGGCGAGTACCCGCTCGAAGCCGTGCAGATGATGAGCAAGATCTGCGTCCAGGCCGAAGGCGCGATCCACTACGACGAGGTCTACCAGGCGCTGCGCAACAGCGTGCTCGAGACCGCGGGCGCCATGAGCACGCAAGAAGCGATTGCGTCGTCGGCCGTGAAGACCGCGATCGACATTTGCGCCAAGATGATTGTCGTGCTCACCGAGACAGGCACGACCGCGCGCTTGATCTCCAAGTACCGTCCGTCGCAGCCGATTCTCGTGCTCACGGCTCTGGGCGAGACGGCGCGGCAGTCGGAGGGCGTGCTCAAGGGCACGCAGGCGCGCGTCATGGGCTCGATGATCGGCACTGACTCAATTCTGTATCGCGCGGCCGACCTCGGCAAGCAGTTTGGCTGGATTGAAAAGGGCGACACGGTCGTGGCCATCCACGGCATGCAGGAGGCGCGCGCGGGCTCGACCAACATGCTCAAGGTGCTCATTGTCGACTAAGAAGCGGTATCTGGACCAGACGAAGCCAAACAAAACGAGAAACGAGAAACGAGAAACGAGAAACGAGAAACGAGAAACGAGAAACGAGAAACGAATGAGAACGAGAACGAGACACGCGGCGAGTAAGGAGTGAGTGGAGGCGTCTAGGCGTCTCCTCTCGTTCCCATTCTGACCGCTACGCGAGAACTAAAATATACGATTGTTGAGTGGTTAGCTCTCTCTTTTTCTACATGGCCGCACTCATTTCGTGCTTGCGTGTGCCGTACAGCAGCAGCGCGGGTGGTGTCGACACGATGGTAGTACTAGTAAACACCGTTGGTTGCGATGGCAAGGGCGAGGGCGTGGGGGTGGGGTACTGAACGGCCGGCCGAGCTAGTGTGCGTGACGTTGCAGGTGTCTTGGCTCGAGCAACGAGCCGTCGTCGCAGTTCCACCGATGCGGTCGGTCCTGCGCCCGCTGGGGTCGGCGCCGCGAGCAGCGCGTGGATTTGGTCCGTGCCGACGATGCGGACCACGAGTCGCAGCAGCTCCCGCTCGCGCCGCGTCAGTGAAAGGGCAGGTGTCGCCGTCTCAGCTGCCGTTGGCGGGCTGCGACCGGCAGTCTCGTGGGCTCTGGATAGGGTGTTCGCACGCGCCTCAGCCAGCGCGAGCTGCTCGCGCAACTGCGCATTCTCCTGCCACCACGCGTTCTCGGCTTGGATCCGCGCGTGGAGTAGCGCTCGCACTTGACGTTGCAGCTGCACAACGTTGGATGACAAGTGCAGTTCTAGAGAGGTTCCCTCGTCTTCGTCTTCTTCGTCCTCCCCATGGATATCCACATCCAAGGCGTCGTCCAGTAAGTGCTCGTCACCATAGTCACCATCTCGCCTCGGCTCTATCAGTGATAGGGTGTCCGAGTCGATTGATGCAGCAATACATCCAGGCGCCGCTCTCATCTGCAGCGCTCGCGCTTTTGCTTGACCGAGTTGCACCCGCTCGTCGTCCTCATCGTCCTCGCCGGAGGCTTCTGCTCGCTCCTCGTTGCGGTCGTCTACGTCGTCCACGTCGCTGTCACCCTCTCTCCCACTGCTACTCATCGGGGACTCGGAATACAGAAAAGGATCGGGCGATGCGAGCTCGTCTAGTGACGGCGAGCGGCTTGGCCGCCTCTTGAACAACCGCAGCGATGGCCCCCTGGTGGCATGCGTTGCGATGGCGAGTGAGGGCGAGACCTTGGTCTCGTTTTTCTTCTTCGTCTTCTTCAGCGGCGAGCGGAACGAGAAGCGATGCATCACCAATATGACGTGGTTACTCAGTCGACAGGTTGAGTCGATAGGATGAGTCTCTACCGTCGATGCAGGTCCGCGACCGTGGTGGGTTATTCTAAGGTGAGACCGACGATCTAAGGTCTGGCCCTAGGCGAAGAATAGCGGACACCGTCGCGTCCCCCTGTCGTCCGTCACGAGAACTGGCATATTGGTCTAGTCAACGTCAGCAGCAACATGTCGAGCGCCAAGACCGCCGCGAAGCCAGCATCCGGCGGCGGTGCTTCAGCTGTGGTCGATACCACGCCGCCGCAGACGACCGTGCTGCTCGTTCAAGTGGAGGCGCTCGTGGCCGACGAGGCAATCCGCACGGAGCTCAAGAAAAAGAGCTTTGTCCTCACACACCAGACGCTGGTGTACCTCACGCCGGAAGACGCACGCCATTTTGTCGCCGACGTCAGTAACTCTGAGAGTGCTATCTACGCGACACCAGTGGCCGTACCACCTGAGAGCGACACAGACCGAGTGAACGTGGACGTGGCGGTTGCGAGTCCGAGGACGCAGACGCAGACAGCAACGCCACGAGAAGCGAACCCAGACGAAGATGCGATCCAGGGACTCTCGCGCGGACCCGTGTTGATGCTGGCCGTGGAAAAGCCCCACGGTGTAGCAGACTTGCAAGAGCTCGTGGGTCCAGCAACCCCTGAATCGTGGGCGACAGTGCCGGGCTGTCTCCGTGCACGCTTCGGCGAGGACACGCTCCGCATTGGCGTGCGATGCACGGCCCACGAGTCCACTGCCGCTGAGGAATTGGCGTTCCTCCTCACCCGCACGCAAGCACCACCCGCGGGCCACCACCAACACCAACCCAAACGGCAACGCGCGAGTGATGGTGTCTCGTCCAAATCTGCGGCCGTGAATCTAGACCAACTCCTCGAGTTTCTTTTCCCGCCCCACGTGCTCCACCCTAATTCTACGGGCCGTCTCTTCGTCTTTGGTCTTTACGGTCCGCTCAACAACCGCGCGCAGCTTTGCGCGGGGGAGAAAGGTCTCCACGTCGTCACGGACCGCGAGCTCGACGCCATGTCGAGTCGCATGGAGCGCGAGGACATTCTGAGCGTGTACGACATGGGCTCGCTGTCGCAGGACGAAGAAGAGGACGTCCTCCGCACAGTGGACGGCGCACTCAAGGCGATCCCACGCTACACCAAGCGAGACGTCCACACGCTCTTTGCGAAACTACCTCGCAGTCCCGACGGCACCGTGAGTTTCCACGGCATGCAAGCGTACGTATCACCTGACTACATCGTATACAAGGTCCTTAACTGTGCTGTCTCTTGCTAATTCGCTAGGGCGATCATGAAGGAGCGTTGTCGTCGTGTGCTGTGCATGAAAGAACGCGTCCATCCAGCGCTCGCGGCACCCGTGCTCAACAAATACCGCCAGACACAGACCCGCATCATGAAGACCAAGGACGAGATCGCCCCCGTGACCCTGTTCCTCAAAGACTTGGGCTTTACTGGCGCCGAGAACGCGACGCTCGTGACGCGGCTGTTGAGCAATCACGCGTTTCAGATCTGCCACTTGGGCGACGGCAACGCGCCGGAACTCACGCAGAACGTGCGGCTGGTGCGCGAGCACATTTACAAACCCAACGAGACGCGGGCGCCGTGGAACCCCAACACGATCGCCCATGGCCCACGCAAATGAATAGGAGGCTGAGAATGAAACACGCGATTTTTCTATGGTCCATGCGTACATGTCTATCTGACGCTGTCTATGCCGCAACATTGATCTTCCGCTTCTTCTTGGCCGCGGTTAAGGCCGTTGCCGTCGCCGGCGTTGCGGCGATCTCCTCCACAAACCCCGTGCGCTCCTCGTCAATCTGTCGTTTTAAATACTTCATGCCCGCGAGGTTAAAGCCCATGCGGTTCTTGTTCTCGACGAGCTGCGTCCGCAGACGCTGCCAGAGCAATTCGAGCTCGTTGAACAGCGTCTTGCGCTGGCTGATGGCGCTGTGGTGGAGCTTGAGCAGATAGAGCAGCACTTGGCAGCAGAATTCCACTTCCAAGTGGTTCGAAATGGTCTGCAGCAGCAGTCCAATGAGCTTTTCCACGTACTCGAACGGCAGCACAATCAGCGCCTCTTCCATGTCGTGCGGACGGATGCGGCGCAGCGTGTTAAGTACATACTTGAGCGGCGAGTAGCCGAGCAGCATTATGTTAGGGGTACGGCGCGGCAGCGTTGCGGCATTTGTCTTGCCACTCCCTGTGGTTGGCTTTTTGGTCTTAATCAACTCTTTGGCTTTTTTCGCGTGGAGCTTTTCAAATTCAGCAATGTTTTTCAGCTCCTTGTCCGCCAACTCGACCGCTTCCATGAGGCTCTCGGCCGCGCGCACCGACTCAATCGTTTTCTTGGTCGCTGACGCCGAGTTCTCAGTGACGGCGTCGGTATCGCCGTCTTCCTTCCCCATAGCCGGCGCCTTGCGGTTGTTGTTTTCGTTCACGAGCTCTTGTTCAAACAGCTCCTCGAGCTCCTTCTCCTTCTCTTCCTCGATAAACACCTGATCTTCTGTGCGCACGTACTTGACAATAGATCGGTCCTGCGAGCAGCTAACGACAAACCCACCGTCGTTCGAGACGGCCAATCCCCAGACCTCGCCAAAGTGCTCCTGATCAATCTTCAAGATCCGCTCGAAATGGTCGCCGTCCCAGTACGCAATGCTTTTGTCTTTGGACGACGTGAAGAAGTAATGCGTCTTCTTCACGAACTGCACGGCCATGATCGAATCCTGGTGCGCAAAGATCGACTTGTGGCAATCCCCGAAATCGAGACCCCACAGCTTGACGTTTTTGTCGGCCGACGCCGTCACGAGCATCGTGTCGTCGGACGATATGTCCATCGACATGACCGGCAACTTGTGCCCGTAAAGACTCACGAAAAACTTGAGCGAGTCGTCGTGGAAGACCTTGACGGTGCTGTCCAAGAGCGCGATCGCAATCACGAGCTTCTTGGGGTCTTTCGTGTTGGAAAATTTGACACACAGCACGTCGTCCGTCATCTTGAGCAGTCGCGCGTGGCTCAGTCCCAAGCGGAGTCCTTCATTCTCCACGCGGTGCATCTCAAAGTCCCAAAAGTTGACGTGCTGGTCGGCGCCGCCGGTCGCAATCCCCTTGCCGTCGGGTCGCACATCAATGGACCACACGGCGCTGCCGTTGTGGGCACTCTCTTCCTTCCAAATGCACTCGCCCGAGTTCAAGTCAAACAGCAGCAACGCGCCGAGCTTCGTGCCGACCACAACGTGCATGTTGCCCGGTGCGAACGCCGCCGAGAGTGCCAGTGACACGCCGTCGCTGAGCGTGCGGATGCACTGCATGGAACGCGCGTTCCAGATCTTGACGGACGCACTCGACAACGAGAGCACGAGCTGGTCGTCCGAGCTGATGGCGACTGCGCGCACGTCCGAGCGGTGGCCGCTGAGCGCGAGCGTGTGGGCCTTGGCGTAGCGGGACTCGAGGTCCGCGGCGTTTGGCGTCAGTGCGTACGTCTCGATCGAGTTGTTCTGCAGGCCCAAAAGCAGCGCCGTCGTGCCGTCCTTGGCAACGTCCGGCGAGAACGCAAACGACTTGATGCGGTGGCTCGTGCGCACAACACAGAGCAGCTCCAGTTCGTCGGTCGCCGAGCTCTCGTTGTCGTCATCTTGCTGCTGGTCAACGACGCTGTCGATCACAAGTCCGCTGCTTTCGCCGTGCTTCTCGAGCTTCTTCTTGGCCTTTTCTCGCTGTCGCTTTTCTCGACGCTGCTGTTTCTTTTTCATTTCTTCCTTGGACCGCAATTTGTACACCTCGACCGTCTTGCCCGCACTCTGCACGCCAATGAGGTCACCACGCACGTTGTAGGAAACGCGCATCGCTCGGTCGTTTGTCTGGCGGTAGATCGAGCCCATGAGCTTGAGCCAGTCGTCACCCTCCTCCGCCGGGTTTTCCGTCGGACGCACGTGCCAGACGCGCAGTTGGTTGTCGGACGCGCCGGTCACAAGTCGGTCGCCTGACGGACTCACGTCCAGCGACCACACTTCGTTGCGGTGGCCCACGCAGGTCTGCACGCAGTACTGCGTCTCGAGGTCCCAGACTTTGACGAGCGTGTCCTTGGACGCAGACGCCAGCAGGGATTCGCCCTTGGCGGCAATAAACGCCAGCGCCGTGACGGCGTCCTTGTGACCCTTGAGACGAAAGAGCCCAGTTTGACTCACGACATCCCACACGATAATGTCCGTGTCGCGCGAGCCCGAGGCGAGCAACGCACCGTCCGACTTGTACCGCAGACACTCGACCGCCGACTTGTGGCCGTCGAGCGTGACTTCGAGCACGCCAGTGGCAAAGCGGAAGATGCGCACGGCGCCAGTCGAGTAGCCAGCGGCCACAAATGCGCCGTCCGGGCTTAGAGCGAGTGCCGTGACCTGGCCCGAGGCGGCCTCGGCCGGCGCGCGCAGCTCGCGCACTTTGTTGCCCTGGCGGATGTTCCAAACGACAATGTCCTTGAGGGCTGGCGCAATCGCGAAGCGGCCACTCTGGTCGTAGATGACGTTGCCCTCGAGCGCGGCGATGATGCCGAACGCCGCGTCGCGCTCGTAGCGCAGGTACGACTTGACCATCGTAGCTAAAGTCAGGAATGGCCGGCTGTCCAGCCAAGCGAGCAACCAAAGGCAACAGCGCCAACCAACAGCTACAATCACTATTCCAAAAAAGCGCTTTTTATGAATTCTCAAAAAGCGCTTTTTAAGGGGTCTCTAATAGAGACGTCTCCCCTCTGACCCTGCCGGCAAAGGTTCTTCAAGACAGACCCACCACGCCGACACGCGACATCCCTTCGTCCCCCGCTCGCGTCGTCTCAACGCTGATCGTACTCGGTGACTGGGAAACACACACGCATTCGCTTGCCGTCATTGCTGTTGCTGTCTGCGTACGCCATGGACTTTTTGCGGCTGCTGTCCGACGATCTGCAGGCGCTACGTAGCGAGACCAAAAAGAAGTATCCGGTCGTGAAAGAGGCCGTGGACAAGGCGCTGGAGACGCTGCCGTATTTGCAAAAGCAGTACGCCGCACTGCTGCGCGTGGAGACAGCACCCGGCCCTGGTCATCCGCTGTTCAAAAGCGAGAGCGTGCTGCGCCCCTTTTTGCTGGCGTGCAACCACACAAACGCGTCCCACAAAATCATCATTCTCGCGCTCGTAAGCATCCAGCGGCTCGTGAGCTGGGACGCCATTGAGCAGTCGAGCGTCGGCAGCATCTTGCGCGTGCTCCAGATCCAGGCGGAGAAGAACACCCATGTGGACGTCCAGGTCAAGCTGCTGCAGACTCTGTTGCAACTCGTCACGCTCGGTTTCCAAGATCGGCCAGCATCGTTGGGCTCGGTCTCAGTCTCGGGCCCGGGCCGCGGCGCATCGTCTTCTGTTGCGTCTTCCTCTGCAACGCCGACCAGCAGCGCTGCTTCGGTGAATGGAAATGCCTCGGCGGATGCGCCGCCGGCCGAGAATGCGCTTGTGGGCAGCGAAGACCTCGCCATGCAGGCGATTTGGATCTGCATCCACCTCCACGGTGGCAGCAGCAGCGCGAGTTCGGTAGTGGGCAACACGGCGGCCATGACGATCCGACAGGTCGTGTCGCTCGCCTTTGGCAAGGTACAAACCAGCCCCGAGGCCAAGCGCGTGGGCGTTTTGGTTTTTCAAGAACTGTGTTTCATGAGTCGTGAGGAGAACGGTGTGTGGCTCAAGCGGACCACCACATCGCCCATGAGTGTCGCGCTCGGCGTGGAGCTGCTCGAGGCCATCCTCACAGCCCACTCGTCCTTGTTCCGAGACGACGCAGAGTTCTACGGTGTCCTCAAGCAGCACGTGTGCTCGCTGGTCCAGTCGGCGTTAGAGACAGGGTGTTCGGCGACGGAAGTCAAACACTCGGGTTCCACCACAGCCGCGTCGATCACAGCAAGTGCACTGTCGTCTCTTGGTGGCTCCAGCAATTCCTCGGGTGGTGGCGGCAACAGTGGCAACAACAGCAGCGGCATCGCGGTCCCGTTCTTCCCGCTGCTCGTGCGTGTCATGCGGCTCGCGAGCGTCGTGCTCTGCAATTTCAGCGACATTTTTCCGGAAGAATGCACAGTCCTGCTGCAAAGTCTGGTCGAGATTGTGTCGACCGGCGCGTACTATCAGCCCGGTAGTGCCAAGTCCCCTAGCCACGCCAAGCTCACAGCGCACGAAGCCAAGAGTTTTAACAGCCACCACAGCGGATTGGGCTCGTCGAGTCACGGCGGCATGTCGTCAGGCGGATCTAGCTCCAATAATATCCACTCTGCGAACACGAGCTACGTCACGTGGCCTGTGCTCTTGGCGCTAGAAGTCATGAACCGCGTGTCCCTCGAGCCAACCATGGTCGCCGCGATTTCCAACTATGGCGAACCGATGCTTCGGATGATCGCACGGACGGTCTCATCGGTCGTGACAACGTCGCCGGCCTCGGATTTTCGCCTGCAAGGCTCGGACATTGTCGTCTCGTCGCGCTCGGGCCTCGAATTCCTCAACGACCAAGACACACCACCGCTGCAGCCGTTTTTCAGCGCGATCCGCGTCGCCGTCACTTGTGAAAGCAATCTCATTGCGTCGACATTTGACCTATCGCGGATGATTGGCGAGGACGCTGCACAGAGCGACATGATCGCTAAGCAGTGTGTGAACGTCATCTCGCCCTTTTGTCTCCACACCTTTACGATCACGATGCGCCACTGCCGCGAGGTCGAGCTCATCCAGACGTCGCTCAAATCCTACCACGTACTGGCGACGATTGCGTCCCGACTGCGCGCCAACTTGACCGCGGCCGCTGCTGCATCGGCCGTGTCCAACTTCAGCGCCTCCACGCAGTACGAAGCAACGTCCAAAAAAATGGACGAGGTCGCGCTGGCGTGCTTTCGGGCGCTCTGTACGTTTTCGTTCCCCTTGCCCGAGAGTGTCAAGGGTGCCGCCACCAAATCTGGCGGCTTGGGTAGTAATAGCACAAACAATGGATCGTCGGGGCCGTCGTCGTCAAATACCGGAGCGAGTGACTTCCACGGCGACAATGACGAAGAGAGCGAGTCGTGTGTCGTGGTACTGACATGGCGAGAAGTGCATGCGATGAAAGCGCTCTTTAGTGCCGCCCACATCATGCAGGAGGAGATGGTCGAAGGCGAGTGGTGCGGGTTGCTCGACGCCTTTGAGATCATTGTCGGACTCACTGACAGCAAAGTCAAAGGTGGCCAAAACAAAATCTCGACCAAGAACTATCGCATTGGGGCCTTTCGGGTCGAAGACGAGGACGTGGAACAGCAGCTCGTGATGTTGGGCAACTCCATTGTCGAGCTGTTCCGCGATGCCCTGAAACTGAGCAGCAATGCGCTCCGACGGCTCACGGCGGCGCTGCGCAAAGTGTGCTGGGACCAACTCGGGCTACCACTACTAGGCTCTTTAGAGACGCCAAGTGCTGCGGTTCGTCCACCCCACCCAAGTGTGACAATCACCACCGACGAATCGGCCATTGACACGGAAATGCCCAAGCTATCGGCGACCCACCAAATGAAGATGTATCAGAATTTCTTGGGGGTTGGCCTTGCAGGCTCTGGATCGTACCTTCCCAGCTTTGCGCTTCGAATGCTGACGCAGGTGGCAACCAACAGTAAACGGTGTTTTGAGGACGTTATCAACGAGTTACTCGTGATGGTTACATACAGCATCAAGCCACCGGCGACGCCAACGCAGTTTCCCCAGCTGAATCAATTTCAAGTCTTTGCGACCGACAGTATTCTCCAGCTTATGCAGCGCGCACTGCAGAATGTGATCAACAGCCTCTCTCCCACCGCGAAGCTACCGAACGACGCCACGTTGGAACAAATGGAGGAACACACAAAGATGCACGAGAAGAGCGAGCCGCACGTTTTCGACCAGCAAGAGCTCTTCAAACCGCTGCTCAAGCTAATGCGCAGCGACATGAAGGACCGCGCACTCACGGGTATGCTGGACCTGCTGAATGGATGTGGTCACCTGATCAACGTCGGCTGGCCGTTGGTTTTGCACGCTGTCCAAGAAGCATGTGAACTTGGCGATGGCAAGACGCAGCTGATCGCGTTTAAGTGCCTTCGAGTTATCGTCGATGATCTACTCGTGTCGATTCCGCGTATGTACCTTCGCCATTGTGTGACGTGCATTGGGCGGTTCGCGTGCTGTGCGAAAGATGTCAACATTAGTCTCACGGCAGTCAATGAACTCTGGAGTGTCGCGGATATCATTGGGAAGCAAAAAGCACGACCGCCATCGTCCGATGGAGGATCGAGCGTTTCGTCGCATTGGTCCAGTGCATTTGCGGAGCTGGCGTTGGTCTCGCTGGATGACCGCACAGAAGTGCGCAACTGCGCCATCGACACGTTGTTTGGCACTGGTGTGACGTACGGCGTGCAGTTTGATTTGACCGAATGGAAGCTCTTCATTGACGAGACGGTGCTCCCTCTTGCGTCGAAGTTGCATCAGGGACCAACACTATTGTCCAGCGGAACTGAATCCTCCAAGGCTGGAATCATGATGCACCATTCCCGCGACAGCGCACAGAAGCAATGGGACGAGTCCCGTGTTCTCATGCTCAACGGCATTAGCCGCGTGCTGCAGACCAATTGCAACGTTCTGCTTTCGCATGCGCACTGGTTTGGGACGGTGTGGAGCGAACTGCTCAAGCACATTGCCCTCAATTCGGCCAGCGGCATGTCGAAAGAGGTCGTGTTGGCGGCCATTAATACGCTCCAGACACTCCTCCAAGTCTCCTCGGCGGCCGATTTCGACCAGATCGCCCAGTCCCAGCCCGTTCGAGCCGGCGCCGGCATGCGCGTCGTCGGCGGGGCGCTCGTGTCGACGACCACGGCAGCCTTGTCGCCGCCGAATACAGCGACTCATGCAGTGAAACGTGCAACCTCCACAGCGACGCCTGTGCTCCGTAATCCCACTCTGTGGGAAAATGCGTTCTCCCAGATCTTGCGGTTATGTGACGAACGCGCATCGAACAAGCACGCCTCGTCTGAATCGATTTTGTGGAAGGAAGACGACGAACGGGAGATAGCGAGCGCCGTGGTCTCGGTCGTCGTCACGCTGTATTCGCAAGCCAAGGAATTCGAGTTCAAGGACGAGCGCATTGTATTTCGACAATTAGAATTGTTTGAGACGCTGGTCTCGCGCCACGTGCTCACGGACGATGCAGACGCTAAGGTTGCCTCCAACGTAACGAGCAACAGCCTCCAGTCGCGCGTGCTGAACGGCTTTGAAGAATGCGGGTCGTTTGCTGCCCATCCAATGGTCCATGAAAAGGCGTTGGACCAGCTCGTGCGGTATGTCACCATCTCCGCGACGCGGGACTTGGTCTTTTTCACTCGCCACGCACTGATGGCGCTGGCCAAGCTGTACGCGAGCGTCTCCACTGAGGCGCGTCGCGACCGTTTCCTCCCGGTTCTTTCGAGTACCCAGTCGTTCTTGCGAACGGACTCGGCACACGCTAGCGTCCATGGCGTGTCATCCGATAGCAAACCGCAAACTGCAGCGCAGAAAGCAGCGGCACAACTTTGGAAGCACGCGCTTCGAGTCTTACTCGTGCTCATATCGCACGGCTTGACGGCCGTTCAACTAGAGAATGATTGCTGGCAATTCCTGCTCGATACGATCACGGCCTTTGTCTCACCAAGCACTGGGCGATTGCCGTCGTTCGCGCAAGGTGAAGAAGATGAGGCGCTCGTGCTAAGCGTTTTGGAATGTCTCGTGGACAGCGTGATCGCTCTCTTTGCCGGATCTGCTGGGGACCAACTTATGGGAGGGTCGCCTCACGCGTACAAGGCATTCAGTGACGCAGTAATGGTGCTTCTGTGTTCCGGGATCGACGGCATTAAAGAGCACCATAGCAAGCCGCTCATCCGCTGTTGCGTGCGCCAGCTCGCGACGCTGAGTATCCAAGAAGAAGACGAGCGGCTCGCGACGCTTGCGCGGACGCATCTCGTGCGGTGTTGCGACGCTGCACTACGCGCCTTCGCCGCGATGGAAGACTCCGCGCGTACCGCACCGAAACTGGTCAGCGAGACAGACGATCCTCTGAGCATGGTCGACATGGCCGAGCCTAACGTGGTCGCAGCGCGGGATCGCGTCGTCATCCTCCTCACTAGCACTGCCGAGGTCGGTCTTGGCTCGCGAAGCGTCCTCGAGATGTTCCCCGCGTTGTGCACGTGCATCACGTCCAACGACTTGGAGGTTCGCCAGCTTATCCAGCGGCTGTTGGTGCAAGCACGAGTGGCGGAATTCTGTCTGGACGTTCTCGACGTCCACGACGCCACTATTGCTGCTGCCGCCGCCGCGTCCGTTGCGCGGACGAACAGCGATCGCCGACGCAGTAGTGGCGCCACCAGCTGGAGCAACTACGCGTGATTGGGTGGGTGGGCCACATCGACTTCGTATTAATATAGAGTGTGGGGAATACACACTGGTTAAGGTGTCGTCCGGCATTCTTCCACACAGGCATTTTTCAGTCATGTTGAAGTTGCGTTCGACACTCTTTGGTGTCCGGATTTCAAAGCCTTAGAGGCGCTCGCCCTAAATTAGATTTTAGAAGCATCTATACTGTGAACTGCACACACTACATCCTAAAAGCATCCCGATGGTGATTGTGCGCAGTCGACAGATTCGCCTCTGCGCGTGCGACCAGCCCACTGAACGCATATTGGCACCAACAACCACAGCTCGAAGTCATTGAAGACGCATACCACAGCCCAAGCTGCGTCTTTGTTGACTGAAAACGCAGCTTGAGCTATGCTTTTCCATACCAATATACCAGTATTGACCAATCAAAATAGTTCTCGCCACTGCGTTTACGTGATCACGTCGACCTCAGCTGCTCATCATCATGGTCTGCACAGCAGACCAAACACAACTACGACGAATACTGTATTCCTCCAAGCGTTGCGGCGTCCCATGGCGCGTTGCATTCGTCAGTCTACTGCTTCTGGATGCGAACGCTGCGCGTACTGTCCGCTGTGCTGCTTCTGGCTGCGGTGAGCTCCGTCACTGGCTTGTCATTTTGGTATTCACCGTCAACCACTGACCACCACTCCGAGCCCACGTGCCTCGCTCCTTCTTCGACCTCTTCCATCCTTTCCACCATGTCAACGTCGACGCAGCCCCGCCAACCCGCAGTCTTTGTGCCACATGGCGGTGGTCCGATGCCTATTTTAGGCGACCCAAGTCATGATGCAATGGTCGCGTGGCTTGAACAATTCCAGCGAGACTTCGTCACGAGGAAACCCGACGCCATCGTGCTCGTGACTGCCCACTGGGAGGAAGACGTCACGACCATCACTTCGTCCGCTGCACCAGAACTCTTATACGACTACTACGGGTTCCCTGATGCGGCGTATGAGATCAAGTACCCCGCGCCCGGAAGCCCAGCATTGGCCTCGAAAATTCACGACCTGCTCGCTGACCGTGGCATTCCCTCGAAACTCGATGCCACGCGTGGCAACGACCACGGCGTATTCATCCCGCTCAAGCTTATGTTTCCGAAGGCCGATGTGCCGGTCGTGCAGATGTCGATCATGACCTCGTTGGACCCCGATGCCCACATCAAGTTGGGCCAAGCGCTACACGAGCTGCGCAAAGACAACGTGCTCCTCATTGGCTCCGGACTCTCGTTCCACTCGTTCAAATACTTCTTTGGTGACCAGGATAAAGGTCACCGCTTGAGCTTGGACTTCCACGAATACCTGAAAGAGTCGCTGGTGACAACCACCGCTCCTGACGTGCGTCGAGAACGCCTCGCCCGTTGGCGTAAAGACGCACCATACGCCAACGAAGTGCACCCACGTGAAGAGCACCTTGTACCGCTCTTTGTGATCGCTGGGGCGGGATTGGACGAGCCCTGTGAAGAGATTTTTGCAGACAAGGTGATTGGCGTTCACGCCACAGGATACCTTTTTGGAGAACGCAATTAAGACGGCGCACGGATTAGGAACAAATAGGGTGCACGACCTGAAGTGGGCATCAACTGCGAGTAAAACGAAAGAGGTTAATTGGTGCGTATCTTATAGGTTAAATTTTCATTCAGCACAGTAGTTCGCCGCTTCAATGAATACCTTTAACGTTATTGTCAATCCGTCTAGGGTACTTCAGTGTGAGTTGTGCTGGATCTCAGTAGCCTACTGGTTCGGACATTCAAGAGGTCGCGGCAATCCAGGGCGACCAACATCCTGCAACCTCACAACCTGGGTTTAGGGTTAGGGGACAGGGCATTGGGCAAGTGGTTTGAGATTTGGGATCGGGGATTGTAACCCTAAGATACCCTAACGAACGGGGTTTAGCCTCCCAGAAAAATCGTAAGACCTACTTTGCTGCGCTTTCTGGAACTTTCGAACGACTGGTTTGTGCTACAGCACCAACAGAACGTTCACTGATAGCATTATCATCCTTTCAGTTACAGTTGTCCAAGTTTACGCATTGAGTGTGGGTGTGTTTGCAAACGTGTGTTCATACTGCTCCACAATGGCCTAGATTCATAAACTATGTTTTTTTCCTTCGCTGGATAAGCTACTCATCGCAGGCAGCAAGTTTGTGTATGTATTGACCGCCGAGAGACCTATGTGAATTAGACCATTGTTAATGTGTATCCTCGAGCAGCACAAAATGCATATATTTAGTAGGTAAGTTCGGCGTCTTATCGACGTCCTACGTCTAGCGACGCATCTTCTACTTTACTGGTTCTGTCTCAACGCTTGAAAGATCTTTTACAATTCCCAAACTTCAGGTCATTCTCGATAATGTCGGCGTAGAGAGTGTTTTTGTAAACGACCTAACTTCATCCTCCCTCACCTGATTTTAAATAGCAAGGTTGACACTGTTCTGAGAAGAGAATCTGGATGGAGCAACGTATAATTGCCCCTGAGCGAAGTCTGACCGTGGTCGGCTGACGATTCGCGAGTGACCATGGCGCAGCGCGCGATGAGGCACAGCAGCGCTAAATGGTGAAAGCAGAAGCGCGCGAGCAAGCAGAACAGCTTACTGCCAGCGCGAACGATACACGAGTGACCATACAGCTGTCATGCATGGATATTGTTGGCTTTGGTTCTTCGTGTTTTAGATTTTATACCATGGAGGTACTATTAGTACGATAGTACCGACAATTAACGAGTGAGTCCAAAACATAGGGATGGTCGTGCAGTTGCTGTTTCCTGACTCGCATTATGAATATATCCCGACCACAAAACGCTGAAAGATTGAGCTGTGACAACGCCGCTCAACGGGAACAGCCATGTTAATTGCACTGACGCCTTTCAGCATCCATTGCTAAGCAAGCGGCAAACGACAATGCGCCTTCCCTGATGAACTGCAGTACATTTGCTCAAGCGGTCATGATCATGTGTGGATTTTTGTGTGTATTGTGCGATGGAATTGGACCAGCCCGCGCGGCACATAAGGCTTTTTGTGTGCTGCTGCTTGTACTACATGAACACCAGTGTGTGTGGAGAAGCACCATGTGGGTCCTGAGTCACCCATAACAATTGTCTCGATTACCGTAATCAGACTATGCTTCTTAACTGCCTTACGAGGAGCTTCACAGACCCTAGATATTCGGTCCAACTAAGTTCAACAATACTCACGGGCAACAAATGCGGACAATCTGTGAGCAGAGAGCAGAGAGCAGAGAGCAGATGTGAACTTCGTGCCAACATCGGGGAATCGTCGGTATTCGCTGTTCCAACAACTTTAGGTGATCTTGGTAGAATGATAGATATGGTGCAGAAAGCAGCAGCCGATGTCGAAACCACTTGAATGCTTGGGTCCTGTCAGCACTTGTGTGCCGGAGTCGTCCCAAGTATGGCAGATGACTCGCGAAAACGAATAAGATGATCTTGACGGAAATGTCTACAAGAGGCAACGGCCGGGCTTTAAACACCCATCGATTACGAGTACTCCACACATGTATAGTACAACCAAGCACAACACCGTCCATCCGATCCGCAGAGGCTCAAGTTGGGAGCTGGACAGTCGTGAACTTCGAACTTGAAGACCGAGCAATACGTCACACCAATGAAGAGTGCGGCCTGCCATGCGTCGCCAACACGATAACAATTGGGACCCGATATCACGAACCCGTCGACATCCAACAGTAATGCTCTTCTGTCTCTACACCGCCGCGGTCAGGAGTTCCACAACACACAATGTCGGGGTTGTGGCTTGCGCGTAACGGGAATGACTCGCGCCACTTCGCGCAAAAATCTCGGCGGGAATTAGGAAAACAACACCGAGCGGGAACTGACTTCGATGCCACACACTGGAACTCGCAGCCGACTCCCTCCCTTCGGAAACACGACGACAGGTTGATATCCGGTAAAGGTTAGCGCACAATCACTGTGAGCTTGGAATACAGTTGCACTGCCTTCGGTCGGACGGGAAGTAGGTGGATGTAGTTATCAAACTTGGAAAGCGCGCACCGACTGAGAAGCTGGTTCATGTGGGCAAGACAATTGGCTTGGCTTGGCCACCTTCGGTCTGCCGACACAAAATATTGGATGGTAGGGCGCAAACTGAATTTTTGCGTGCCACCGGCAAAATCGTCAATGCAATGGAATCGGCACCCCCAAGCATTGCGAACGTGACTTGGAGGTTAGTGCGGTGACCTTGCGTGAAACGCAGTTCAGACTGGATGGACAACCAAAGGGGAGACTGAAATTGACGCTGCCACGAGTTGCCTCGTACCGGCCAAAACTGTCGAATCGACTGTCGCCGTGTCCTGAGCCACCAAAGAGGCAAACATTCCAGTCGTAATTCCGAGCGCGCGGGGACTGGTTCAATCCACAAAAAAGCCCCTGACGCTTGAACCGTGACAGTTGCCGAGAGCACCTTGAAACAAACTTGCATTCACACTCGCCCAGTGAAACGCGACATGTCGGGTGAGCTCAGTTGTTGGACAAATTGTTGTACCAGTGATGACCGTTGTTGTACCAAGACAGCTGGAGGGAATTGAAGGCCTAAGTCGACTCGATCTTGGTAGAGGAATCAACTTGGAATCAATTGCAACATGGACGTGTGATCTTGTCGGAATCTGCGCAATACGAACTGATTGATTGTCGTTTGCCATCTCCGCACGTGGTCTTGGTCGATGTTGAAATGCCGCGCGAGGTGCTACAAAATGACAGAATCACACTGTTCGACAATATTTTGCGACCTTCCAGTGTTCGTGCGCGCCGGTGCCAACTCACCAAATTCTAGTCAATCTTCTGGTCCAACATTTCGGTAACTTGAGCAATCGTGTCGTGTCGAACAGAAAGAATTCGCAGATATTGCCCCGCTCATCATCCGGAAGCACGCGAAGTCTGGGAACAACTGGTAAAGGTGCGTTCTTGTTCAGCACCATATCGTACTGGTTCAACTTGGTACCGAATCCGTCGCAATACACTTGGGCCACGTCAAGTTGTACTCGCATACTTGAAATGGCGTTGCAAATCAAAGTAGTATCGTCAGCGAAATACACACCTGTTGTGGTGATTCGGTGATGTGACCAACCGCAAGTGTGTCACTTTCAACGAGCGAAGCCGAGTACATTGCACTCAGTCTTGCGATTCAAGAAGCCAAGTGGGTGCACTATTTAGTCTGTGAGATTTTGACTGCTGCCAATGTGTCGCTCCCCAAACTTGTGCTTTTCGAAGACAACCAGTCATGCATGCATCAAGATGACAAAGAACCCGATGAACCATGGTCGCGCAAAGCACATCGACATCAAGTATCACCACA
>JAADVD010000415.1:0-25552 GCA_023334535.1 Pythium vanterpoolii
CACCACCTCCGACGACGCCGTGTCCGGAGACTTCCATCCCACCAACGACCCCACCTCCGACGACATCACCTCCTATGCCTGGGCAGGTATCAGCATCTGCAACTCTGTGAGAGAAACCTCAAGCGAAGCTATGAATCGTTGTGACGTACCGTAAGAGGGTGTACTTTTCCGTAACTATATCAGCTGGATCTGGCTCTACACAAAATAAATCCTCCACTATTCGAAACGATACTCTCTCCAGAACTTCGCTATGCCGCCTTTCGAAACTACATTCAGCGAACAACACGATCTATTTCCAAGCCCATCCAGCACCTAGCTTTGTCTCCTCTCTTGTTCTACCGGACGTCTTGCAATGGACGTAAAACTCTTTTCCATGGCTTGAAACTCCACCTCTTCCTAGTATCTACCTTCGAGTTTATTCGTCCTTCTTCTTTGGCGCACGCGGCGCTGGCACGAGTGAGAACACAATGTAGAGCACAGCGCACGTGATGTGCCCCGCAAAGTACGTGTTCTTGAGCGACGCAATCGAGTTCTCGAGCGACATGGCCTGGAACGGCATCACAAAATAGTGCATGCAGAACACCGTCGCGACGTAGCTCATCAAGTCGTAAACCTTTTTCTTGAGGCCCGACGACCCATCCTTCTCGAGAAAGTACGGACGCACACGCTTAAACGCGAGACGGTTCACCGAGGTCGCAAATGGCACTGTTTATGGACCACACAAATATGAAAAAATCAGAAATGATTCATACCCCCTCAAAAGCACCATATGGAAACGTACGGCTCATGAAGAAAAAGTAGTAGCCTGGGTAAAAGCCGTGCCAGAAAGCCGAGACAAAGTACGTCGCCGCCAGCGAGTTGCCCGTGCGAGTGTACACGTACCGCTCGAGCCAGTTCTGCGTACCCTTGTTCCACGCGCGCGAGCCTTCGCGCACGCTCTGAGCAAATTCGAAGCCGACAATGTCCATGTTGCTCACGCCGTTCCAGCCGCGCGAGGTGCCGTCCTCTTTAAAGCCTTCAAACCCAAAACCCGCCAGCACCGTCGCGCCTTCGGCAATCTTCCACGCCGAGTAGTACTTGGCCTTGCAGAAGATCAGCGTAATGTAAAGCTCTTTAATCTGGTGGAGCAGCGGCAGCGCGGCGATCTTGGGGTCGTGCAGGTTGGACAGTGGAAACATCGGACCGATTTGGGCGTACAACCCCATGAACACGGCACCCACGAGAAACTTGGAGAACGACGCGAGCAAGCTCGACGGCTGCTTGGGCTTGCCGTTAAGCAGAAATTTTTTGCCGGTCGTCGAGTCCAAGTACTCCCGGATCTCGAACGCGGGGCCAGCGAGAAACGTCGTAAAGCTGTACACGTACCCAAAATACTCGAGCAGCGACGGGAGCTCAGTGATCGCGAGCTTTTGACGCGCCGCGTGCACCCTGGCGGCACCCTATGGAAAAAAAGGGATCGCATGAGTGGGCCATTCTAATGTATGAACAACGCCCAAGAACGTACCGGCGAGAGCTCCTTTTTCTGGGCAGTCTTGTCGACAACACCGTCGTAGTAGTTGTACGCGAAGCTCGTGAGCTTGATCACCAGCAGCATTTGTGGGCCGGTAAAGTCGAGCGTCCAGCCCATGTAGTCGACGTACAAACGGTAAATGTGCGACGCCGACATATAGGTCTGTTGCATGGTTGATTCGCATCAGACACACAGATAATCCTCTTTCATATCCATGCGAAAACGTACCATGTTGAAGAGAAACACAATGTACGGCGCGTACTTTGGCGGGCCAAACTTGACCATCATGTAAGTGATGAACGACGAGATGAACGAGTGGACCCAGCCCGAGCCCAGCACAAACTGCGCGAGCGAAATGCCAACCGCAATGTCGAACAGATGCTTAAGCGAGGCCGACGGCAGCAGCTTGTAGATTACGGCGAGCGGGTACGCAGCAAACAGGCAGAGCACATAGCGGACCTGGTCGCTCGCAATGCCAAGCGTGCCCGAGAGAGTATCGACCTGGGCGTTGAAGTAGTCGAAGCGCAGCGGCGTGACCAGCTCTGCGTACGGCTGCAGCTGCGTGAGGACCGCTTCGATGTGCTCCATGACGACGGTGGTCATGGCGGCAGCGGCAGGAGCGGGGGATGCAATGGCGCCGTAGAAATGGGTGGGGGAATCTTGGCTCACGCGGAGCCTGCCAACCGCTACCTCTCCAAGCCGATTAGATCAATCAACACATTTTTTTACGATTACGTTTTACGTAAATACGGTGATTGGCGTCATCCAGTGGAAGTGATTAACTCCATTGTACCTTGTTTTGAGACAAAAACAGAATATATACCATGTTATGGATACTCGCAAAAGAAACGTCACTTTGGCGCCGTCCTGACGTCATGGACACACCTTGGAAACCTGCCACCAGCTCATGGTAAGATCTCCATACAGCACAAAGTAGATGACGGCCTCCATTCATGGAGCTTATGCGGCCATCACTCTCTCATAGACTGTTAGACACCTCTTGCTTATATCGCCCACGCTTCCGCTTTGCGATGGCCAAGTTGAATTCGGTAGCTCCCTGTGACTGTCCTCCGACTTCGAGGTGATGATGGCTCCTCCTATCACTGATGTCATGAGTCTCGACACCCCAGCGTAGAAGAGGCGGTTCAACATCACCTAAACTCGATCATCATCATGAATCGATATTTGTGAACTTCGATCGACTCATATCGACATATTGCTATAGATTTCACACCGACAAAGACCTCTGCAAGTTGATTACTCATATCCTGACGCGTCACCGGCATGTCACGCTTGACACGACCACCTCACCCTCCGTGTAAATCCGTTTCATGACATCATCTCCTCCACATTGGAGTGAACTCTACCTTCTGCAATTGCAAACCTGTTTCTGTGAATTGGGAAAGCGTTAGCCAGTCGCTTCGCCTCAACGCCGGTTGCCTCTCTGTCCCGTCCCGTCCCTGGTGACTAGCTGCGAACTGGCGGACAGGTTCTCGCGCCGCCACTTCCCAATTCTCATTCGCACCGAATTCGATTTCCACATTATGAACTCGAGTCACGTCGTGCAGTGGGGTGTCGCCATGGAGCGATACGGTGCGCTGGCCACGCCGCTCGAATTCGGCTACGTCAACACAAAGCTCGCGAATCTCTCTTACGAAGTCGGCTTTCCTGTGGACCAATTGCGGTTCCTGATCTGCCTGTTTCTCGCCTACCCCTGTGCGTGGGTGATCCGCCGCCTCCCGTCGCCGGCCGCCAAGCACTGGTGCAACATTGTGGTCGGCGTCTCGATGGCCCAGTTTGTCTACGCTTCGGGGTGGCTGCTCTCGTTTGGCTCGGCCGCTGTCACCTACGCGCTCGTCAAGTTTGCCCCGATCCATTCCATGCCGTACGTTGTGTTTGGTGCCAACATGGCGTTCATGGCTGCGCTCCACACTTACCGCATGGCCACGGATTACATGGGCTGGAGCCTCGACGCCACGGGGTCACAAATGCTCTTGCTGATCAAGCTCACGAGCTTTGCGTTCAACTACCACGATGGCGTCGTCGCGGCTGCGACCGCGATCCAGCCGACTGACTCGCCCATGCGCCAGCGTGTGAAGATGACCCGCAAGCAGTTTGCTATTGCCACATTGCCGTCGCTGCTCGAGTTTTACGGCTACGTGTACTGCTTTACGACATTCCTCGCTGGCCCGTCGTTCGAATACCGCGAATACAGCGACGCCATCGACGGTTCCAAGTTTCTTTACAAAGGCGAGCGCAAGCACGTACCGTCGGCCAAAGCCGCCGTGACCAAGTTTTGCATTGGCGTGTTCTTCATGGCACTGCTTGCGTGCTTTGGAGAGTACGCCAACGTGCGGACGGTGCTGTATGCATCGGACTCGTTACCAGTCAAGTGGGTGTATATTATGGTCGCACTGTTTCTCACGCGTGCCAAGTACTACTCAGCCTGGAAGCTTGCTGAAGGCTCGACGATTCTCTCGGGCACGGGTTTTGAAGGGTTTGACGCCAGTGGCAACCCCAAGGGTTGGAACGCTGTCAGCAATGTCGATATTTTGGGATTTGAGTGTGCCCAGAGCGTGCGTGATTTGTCGCGTGCGTGGAACAAGGGTACGCAGATCTGGCTCGAGCGGTACGTCTACTCGCGCTCGGGCAACTCGTTGGTGGCGACGTACGCCTGCTCGGCGGTATGGCATGGGTTCTACCCTGGCTACTACTTCTTCTTTCTCACTGGTGCGTCCTCCCCTCTTTTTTCTCAACTGCGTTGAATTATCAATCGCTGACCTGTCTCTTTACAGTGCCATTAGCGACTTCGGTGAACCGTCTCGCACGCCGCCATTTGCGTCCCGCGTTTATTGCGACCGATGGCTCGGCCACTGCACTGAAGCCGCTGTACGATGCGTTTGGTATCCTCTGCACGTCGGTGCTTATCAACTACTTGGCCGTCTCCTTTGTTGTGCTCGGCGGAGAGGATTCGATCCATGGCTTCCAGTCGATGCATTTTGCTGGCCACATTGGCTTGTTGGTTGCGTACCTGTTGCTGTCGACTTTGCCAGCGAAGAAACATGCCGCGAAAATGATGTAAGGAACCCAGAACTACGGGAAAACTTTGTAATCTACCATCACCAATCGAAAACGTGAAATCGCTATGTATTTTCTATTAGAAAGGATGATCCAATACGCTAACCCGAGTAGAGCTTGTAGCCCTTGTCGTGGTTCTTGTAGGAGTTATCGTTGCGCTTGTCATAGGTGATGCGGCATTCCGGAGCGGCATTAGACCACATGCCCGATGGACTACACGTAAGAGAGGGACTGCCGACCATGTAGCATCCTTGTCTGCACGAGTAGGTGGCTCGCGAACCGGGTCGGAGGCCAGAGTACGAGACTGATCCCTGGTGAATATCAGGTGGAGCCGAGCATGACGCGGAGGCTGGTAGTGGGACGTACAAGCGAATTAGAACGAGATTGGAATGCTCGCAATAGCATCAGTCAGCTGCATACCTCCTCGGAAGCTTGCAGCATCGGCGGCACCGGCGGCGACAGCGAGACACACCGAGAGCGTGGAGAACCAACGCATTTTTTGAAGCGACGAACGCCGAGAAAACGAAGCTTTGTTGGGGTGGTGAATGTGACAATGCTCTTCATCATCGGCCCAGCAATGTTGGTCTCGTCCTCTCCTCAGATGTAAAGAAAGGCAAGAAGCAGATGTCCTCGTCTTCGGATCTTATATTAAATATACCGAGTCTCGTTTTGAACCCAACTGATGTCACTAAAACGAGGGATCTGCTTCAACATGCATCAAATCAAATCGGTCATTGTAAAGTTAGGTACGGCGAGAACCTAGGATTCACGGCAGTCCAAAAAACCATTTTCGGAATGTGAATCTCGATTTCGCTACACGTGTGCTTGTAGCGACCGCACGCGGTCTCACAAGGCGATACGCTTCCGTCCATCTAAGAGAACACAGCGAGTGTCTTAAGATCCGGTGGAGACGAAGAACCGACAAATGACATTGTTTATTGTCTACCGTAAGTGAACTTCGACGAATTCGTTGGTGGAGGGACTTTAGATTACTAGAGATTTCTTTCTGACTCCTCTACCAAAAAACACCGTTCGCGGATGAGACTGGGCCGTGCATTGGGATTTGAGGAACTGTGGTCGTTGCCTGTATATTTATATGGGCCTGAGGTGGAAGTGTACACAAATGGCGGACAGAGTACACGGTTGTTGGGTGCTTGTTGGTGAAGGGTTGCTGGCTCAAGCGTCGTCGGTGATAAAGCTGTTTGCTCAGGGGTCGTCGGCGAAGAAGTCGCCACTTTTGGTCTTGTCGGTGCCGGGTTGTTGGCTCAGGAGTTGTTGGCTCAGGCGTCGATGGTGGCAGAGTCGTTGGCTGAGTGATCGGTGACGGAGTCGTCACGGTGTCGTCGGCGCAGGAGTTGTTGGCGGAGGAGTCGTCAGCAAAGAAGTAAACCGGTACATTAGTCGTCGGTAATGCGGAAGATCGTATTGTTGGAGTAGCATTCTTCGGAGACGCTGACTTTGTTTGGTGCTGCCGTGGGTCGTTGGTTACAGGCGAGTAATTCACTTGGAGGAACATACATCCTCTGCAATCGGATATTTGACTCATCTCATTGAGTATCATGAATCGAACCAGCTCATTCGTGATGTCAGATGTGATGTATGCGAGTTATAATTCATCATGTCTCAAAAGCTGGGTTACAATCGCCTTGCGGCCGTGTGTGGACCCAGTTTTGCCAACACTTCTGGGACGCACGTCACCCACTTCAAAGAGGCCTTGCGTCATGGACCTTCTAGTACGGTAATACCAAGAGATCTCAGCTTCCGCATAGGGGACCAGTGTCTCATAAGCTCTTCTTTTACAGCTCGCCCTCTTTTGCAAGCGCTTGCAGCTCGCGGCAGAATCGCTGCACTGGAAAGCCCATGACATTGTTGTAGCAGCCATCGAGCGCACTCACAAACACCTTGGCGCGGCCCTGAATGCCGTAGGCACCCGCCTTGTCCATCGGCTCGCCCGTCTGAATGTACGCTAGTGTACGAGAGAATTCAAATAAGCCATAGTCCATAGAAGCCGTAGTATATGCGTTCACGTGTACGCACCAAGAATCTCCGAAGCATCGAGTGCTCCAAACGTCACGGTGGTTCTTTCGTAGAACAGATGCGGTCTGGCAATACCACGCGTCGATGTGAACAGCGCGACACCAGAAAACACATCGTGGGTCGTGCCGGCGAGCTTGGTCAGCATCGCAAACGCGTCCTGCTCGTCGCACGGCTTTTCAAGAATAGTGCCATTATGGACGACCACCGTGTCGCAGCCGATCACGACGTAGGGCGCGGCTGCCACAGCTCCATTGTTGCGCTGAAGTACCTCTAATGCTTTGAGCCGTGCGTTCTCAATGACGTAGGCTTCCTGGAAGCATCCATGCATGTAAGTTAGTGCTAGTTTGCGGAAGGCAATCAAATCACAGTACGCACGGGCGATGGGAACTGGTCTTTGGGAAGGTTTTCCTCAAAAGTCGACGAGATAACCTCAAATTTGAGACCCTACGATACAATAATGTGCCGTCGCCCGCAACAAGTCAGCATATTCGTTGATGAGCTTTCCGTGAAGCTGAATCGAATCTCACACAATCGCGCAGAAGCTCGTGGCGACGCGGGCTCTGTTTCACACAAAAGAGTAGTCATATTAGGACTGAACGGCCAATTATCCTTTGCACTGCAGGGTGCACGGACCTGCGAGGCGAGCACTACGCGTCGCACCGCCAATTGCCCAGCGACCGTCGCAAGCATTTTGTCGAGATTGTTGCTGGATCGGCGGAAATTAAGGAAAGCTTATGTTGCCGAATCTCTGACTTATGTTGCGCACGTCGAACTTCGAACAAATTAAACCCGCGCCAAACATCACTCACCCTCACGCTACCCACGATCCGCTGAGGAATGACAGCGCTAGGCATACACATGCGCTCCACGCACGTGGTGTCCATCGCCTATTATGATCGCAATGTGCACTTTTGAATTCCTATTCCCCAAGTTCCAGTTAGACTTCCAGTTGGACGCATTCGCGGACTAAATGCGTAACCGCGTCGCTTCGTGAACCGATCGGGGTTACACATTTCGCGACCCGCCTCATCCAAAGGCGCGGCCGAAGGCAACATGCAAGACCCCGATGACGAGCGCGACGGCGCCAAGCGACAGGGCCGTCGTCACGCGCCGCTCGGTCCCCAGTCGAGCCATATACTCCAGCGTCTATATGACCCGCAGCTGGGGCCAGGGCGACTCGGCGGCGCCACGGCCACCAGCGGCAACTCACCCCTCAAGCCACGCCGCATGACAAAAAAGTCACCGAGCTTAGTAACGCTACCACCAGCAACAGCGATCACAGGGTTTCCCCATCGCGCACCATCGCCCACGCGACTCGCTGCGGCCGACGTAGACACCGCGGGTTCTGCCGGCCACGGCATCCATCCCAGTCTGCAACATGTACGCTTATGATAGGTGCAATCTACACGAAGAGGGCGTTCAATGAGGGAAAATGGGTGTTGTAGGCGTCCGACAAGACACGCAAGCTATATGAGAAAGCGGCTCAGCCGACCACGGCCGTGCGCGCCGTCTCACCGGTGCGGTTTATGGAAAACGACTCATCAGGAACCAATGGTAAACGTACGTCGGGTGCCCGTGGGGCCATGACCACGCGCGCACGTGGCAGCAGTGCCGGGGTATCGTTTACAGCGTCCCTCAATCTGGATCCGCGGTATCTGACCGAGTTCAAGTCGGGCAATTTCCTCTATCTCCGCAAGCGGACCGACTCGGATTTGGTGATGTACGACCTCGAAGTCGTCGAGCACTTTGAAGTCGACCGCAGCAACTACTTCACAATGAGCATGGAAGGTGTGACGCATTTTACGACCGAGCACTCCGAGTTTTGGCCGCTTGAGAAGTGGGAGCTCGAGTACTCGCGGTTCATGCAGATGCTCGAGATTCCGTTCTTTCAAAAGTACAAGGCGTGGAAAAACTTCAACGTGTGGAAGCAGTGCGTGCGTGCGTTCAAGATGCGGAACGCCAGGAAGGCCCTGAACGACAAGCTGTTTCTGCTGCAACCCAACCTTCAAGAGACGCTGCTGACACTCCGCTCGCACTGCCTTCAAGTCGCCACGCTCGAGCTGATCAACTTTAAGCCACAGCAGACGTACTCGCTGAAAGACTTTGAAAGCGAGCAACGGCAGACAAGGGACCAAGTGACCGAGCAGTTGGCGCAGTTCTCGCAGCAGTGCCTCACGCGGTGTGTCAAGGCGTGCGACAGCGTGATCGACAGCTTCTTGGCGGCCAACAAAATTCTTGCAGAGCACAAAATGACGTTCATGGAACGCGCGGCGCTCCGCAAAGAGTGCCGCAACCTCACGAGTTTTCTTCGCCTGGCCGACTTTTTGATTATCGATGCGACCATCCAGCTCACGGTGCATTCGTTCCAACGCCTGTACGACGTTCTCGCTGCGGGCAAGGCTGCACCGATTAGTGCTGTGCAGAAGACAGCCGTAGCTCCGCCTCCACCTGTTGCCGGCAGAGGAGGAAAGAGCTCGAACCCGGCCGCAACGGCGGTCGCTGTGCCGTTTACCGCCGTATTTGCTGTTGCTGTCGAAATGGACGCATCTCTAAATGCTATCAACGCAGTCCCCGGCCACGAAGCATGGAATGTCGTGCTCCAAAAAGCACTCAAAGAAGCGTTGAAGATGGTCGAGACGCCGGCGCGGCTGCTTGGCCACGAGTCGTTGGCGCCGTACACGACAGCGAGTGCCGAGGACGAAGGCAAGAGCGTTTGGTCGGTCGAGCAGCTCAACGTCGCGCTGATCCTGAACGACGACGTCAAGTTTAGTATGCTGACGAACGACATTTTCGTGGCGTTGGACGAAGCGTTCGAGGCCGTGGACGAGTACATGGATGTATTTGCACCGTTCCACCAGATTTTCTGCGAGAACGAAGGCCAAGTCACGCATTTAGTGGACAGTTACGAGTCCGCGCCGCTCGATTTTTTTACTGAGTCGATTGAAAAGTACAAGGCCCAAGGCCAATCGTTCACCGAGATCCCGGATGCCGCGAGTGTCGGCATTTTTCGCGTGGAGAGTACCGACTTCAAGAGCAGACTCTTGCCGAATCCAGAGAAATGCATCTTGGGCATTCGTGCGCTCATCCCCAAGCTCATGAAGCAAGCCAGCACGGCGCTGCTGGAGACTTTAAACGACTTGTCTCCCATTGCCTTCTCCAACCCAAATAACCCGGACAACTTTGTGGGCAAGGTCGTGCACATGGGCAAAGTCACCACCATGCTGCCCGACTTGAAAGCGAAATACCGGCGCGTGTATGAGATGGGTATCCTCATGGACAACTACGACTGGCGCGTCCCAGACGATATCAAGGAAGACATAATTCTGATGAAAGAAGGCGTGCTTAGCTTGGAGGGAACCGTCACCAAGTTTGAAGGCGAAGTGGACAGTGAGAGTGCTCGCTTCTCGCAGATTATACTGGATAGTATTGGACCCCTCAACCGGAATGTGAATGCGCTGGTCGAGAAGCTCGATCACCCCATGCTATCGACTGTCAAGACTCCGATCCAAGACGTACTATCGTACCTTAGAAATCAAGAAGACGCACTCAACCAACTAGTCGAAGAATCGAAAAAGCTCATGCATTTCCAGACGCAGCTCAAGCAGTCGGTGAGCGAATTCAACGAACTGAACGAAGTTGCGGGGCAGTTTGATCTCAAGATGAAGTTGTGGAGTGGCCTCCACGACTGGCAAGACGTGACGATCCAGTATTCCGACACGATTTTCGATGAAATCGACGTCCAGAGTATTGGGAAACAAGTTCAGACCTTCGTCAAGGTCGCGTACCAAGCACAGAAGGCTTTTCCAGGGAATGAAGCGGCCGAGTTGTTGCAGCGCGAAGTTGAAAAGTTCAAGCTTGTGCTCCCAGTTGTTTCGGATTTGCGGTCATCGTCACTAAAGGATCGCCACTGGACGCAGATCAATGGGCTCTTGGGCTTTCAGATGCGGGGGCAAACTAACATTACGCTTGGGAAATTGATTGAGATAAACGTCATGAAGAGCGGCGATGCGATCAGTACGATTGCCGTGGCCGCACAACAAGAAGCGGTATTGGAAGAAATGCTCAAGAAAGTCACGGACGCTTGGGCCACGACCGAGTTTGAAGTCAAGCCGCACAAAGAATCCAAAGACATTTTCATTCTCGGCAGTGTTGAGGAAGTGACTGCGAAGCTCGACGACTCGATCGTCACGATCTCGACGATCATGGGCTCTCGCTTCATTGGCGCGATCCAAGACGAAGTGGAAAGCTGGCGCAAGAAGCTCGTGACGCTGCAAGAAACGCTCGATGAATGGTTGATGGTCCAGAAAAACTGGATCTACTTGGAGAATATATTCTCGGCGCCCGATATCCAGCGACAGCTCCCGGACGCGTCCAAGATTTTCCAGCATGTGGACACCTCCTGGAAGACGATCATGAAACGCGCGCATGACAATCCGCACGTGCTCACCACTGGCACGTACCCTGGCATCAAAGAAACCCTCCAGCAACACAATGCCCATTTGGACAAAATCCAGAAGAATCTTGAAGACTACCTCGAGACCAAGCGCATGGCGTTTCCGCGGTTCTACTTTCTCTCGAACGACGAGCTGCTCGAGATCTTGGCGCAGTCCAAGAACCCACAGGCCGTGCAGCCGCATTTGCGGAAATGTTTTGAGAACCTTGTAAAACTCGACTTTGGCGATGTCGCTGGGAGCGTTGACATGATCGCCATGCTTTCGTCCGAGAACGAGCGTGTGCCGCTGGGCAAGAACTTGAAGGCGCGAGGCAATGTCGAAGACTGGCTCAAGGCGTTGGAAGTGAGTATGAAGGCGTCGATCTACAAGCTCATGAAAGTCGGATTGATCGACTACGATACGAAGCCGCGGGCCGAGTGGGTCTGCGACCACCCGGGGCAGGTGGTCGCAACGGTCGCGCAAATGACATGGGCGAGAAGCACCGAAGACGCCCTGAACGCAGCGCAGCCCGTCGAGGAAATGCAGCGATGGTTTCAGCGGGTCGTGTTTGAGTTGAACGAACTCATTGTCAAGATCCGTGGCGATCTCAGCTCGCTCGAGCGTAAAGTGATTGTGGCGTTAGTGACAACTGATGTCCACGCCCGTGATATTGTCGAGGATCTGTGGAAGGAAAAAGTTGACACGGTGGGCAACTTTATCTGGCAGCAGCAGCTCCGGTATTACTGGGACGCGCAAGCCGACGATGTCTTGATTCGCCACTCGGACTCGGTCATTGAGTACGGCTACGAATACATGGGTGCGACGTCTCGCCTCGTGATTACGCCGCTGACGGATCGGTGCTGGATGACGCTCACGGGTGCCTACGGATTAAAGCTTGGGGCGGCTCCAGCAGGTCCGGCCGGCACGGGCAAGACCGAGAGTAGCAAGGATCTGGCCAAAGCCATGGCGATCCAGTGTGTCGTGTTCAACTGTAGTGATCAAATCGACTACAAAATGATGGGCAAGCTGTTCCGCGGCCTCGCACAAGCCGGCAATTGGATTTGCCTGGATGAATTTAACCGCATTGATATTGAAGTCCTCTCGGTCGTTGCGCAGCAACTGCTGATTCTCCGCGAAGGGCGCATTCAAGGAAAAGAGCACATCAACTTCATGGGCATTGAGATCCTCCTGAAAGACCACCACGTGATCGTCACAATGAATCCAGGGTACGCGGGCCGCACCGAATTACCCGACAACTTGAAGGTTTGCTTCCGGCCCGTGTCGATGATGGTACCCGACTATGCTCTCATTGCAGAGATCATGCTGTTCGCCGAAGGATTTGGCGACGCCCGCACACTCTCGCGCAAGATGAGCAAGCTCTATATCCTGTGCAGCGAGCAGTTGTCCCAGCAGCCCCATTATGATTACGGTCTGCGGGCCGTCAAGTCAGTGTTGGTCATGGCCGGCTCCCTCAAGCGTGCGAACCCAGACATTGACGAAGACGTCACACTCATTCGCGCGCTTCGAGACAGCAACATTCCCAAGTTTCTCGCCGACGACTTGCCGCTCTTCCACGCGATTGTGCTCGACTTGTTCCCCGGTGTGTTTATCCCGTCCCATGACTATGGCGAATTGCAAGCCTGCCTCGAAGAAGAGATCACGCGAGCAGGGCTCCAAAAGGTTCCGACCTATATCACCAAGGTCATTCAGCTGTTTGATATCTTCAACGTGCGTTTCGGTGGTACCGTGGTCGGACCCAGCGGGGCTGGGAAGACAGCGTGCTATCGGACGCTGCAGAGTACGATGACGGCCCTCCGTGCACAAGGTTCAAAGAATCCAGTGTTCCAGACGGTCCACGCGCGCGTGCTCAACCCCAAGTGTATTTCGATGGGTGAACTCTATGGTGAATTCAACGAAGCCACGCAAGAATGGCACGACGGCCTGGCGTCGACGATCATGCGCGAGGCCGTTGCTGACGAGACGCCTGACATGAAGTGGACCGTCTTTGACGGTCCCATTGACGCACTCTGGATTGAAAACATGAACACGGTGCTGGACGACAACATGACGCTCTGCCTCGCGAATGGCGAACGCATTAAGCTCAAGTGGGAAATGAAAATGCTGTTTGAAGTGATGGATTTGGCGGTCGCGTCGCCGGCGACGGTCAGCCGCATTGGCGTCGTCTACATGACCGCCACGGATTTGGGTTGGATGCCCTACGTCCGCACGTGGATCGAACAGACACTGCCCAAGGATCTCCCACTGGACGTTGTCAAGAAACTCGAGCTCAATATCACGCAGTACGTCGACAAGACCATGCAATTCGTGCGCAAGAAAGGCGGGATCGAGCTGGTGCCAACGGTCGACATCAACCTTATTGCGAGCTTTTGCAAATTGTACAGCGCGCTGCTCACGACCGTACCCCTCGCCGATAAAAAGATCGAAGATGTTATTGAGCTCCTGGACAAAGTGTTTGTGTTTTCACTGTTCTGGTCACTTGGCGCGACCATCACGAGCGACAAGCACGAGCAGTTTGACGCGTTTGCGCGCGAAATGCTCGCCGATGCACGCGTCAATATCCCGAACGGCGGCGTGGTGTACGACTATTTTGTCGATGTCGAGCAAGCGCGATTCCGACCGTGGAATGAGATTGTACCAAAGTTCAAGTACGATTCTTCCATGCCGTACTTTAAGATGAGTGTCGCGACACCCGACACTGTGCGGTTCACGTTCTTGCTGCGTGTACTCACGGACGCCAAGACACCGGCATACGTCACGGGCGTCACGGGCACGGGCAAGACCGTGATCATCCAAGACCTCCTTCGGGAGCTGCAAGAAGGTGTGCCTTGCCCCGACGCAGAGGCCCCACCGCCGTCCAAGCACATGACCATGCTTATTAACTTTTCGGCACAGACTGCGTCATTGGTCACGCAACTCACGATTGAAAACAAACTCGAAAAGAAACGGAAAAACTTGCTGGGTCCAGTTGCGGGCAAGCGCATGATCATCTTTGTCGACGACGTGAATCTTCCAGCGGTCGAAGAGTACGGTGCTCAAGCGCCGATTGAATTGCTGCGCCAGTTTCTCGATTTTGGTGGGTTTTACGACCGCGACAAGCTTTTTTGGAAAGAAATCGCCGACACCATGCTGCTCGTGGCCGCGGCCCCGGCCGGCGGTGGTCGGTCGCACTGTACCCCGCGCTTTGTGCGTCACTTCCACGTGCTGAGTATGTACCCCGCCGGCGAAGCTTCGCTTAAGCTGATCTTTGCATCGATCCTGGGAGGCTTTTTGGAAAAATTCTCAAGCGCCGTGAAAGGGCTTCGCGATGGCGTGATTTCGGCTGTGATTGAGATCTACAATCGCGTGACCATGGAGCTCTTGCCAACACCGAGCAAATTCCACTATACTTTCAACTTGCGCGACGTGTCCAAAGTGTTTCAAGGCGTGCTCATGATCACGCCGTCTAAGTGTCCCGACGCCGACCACATGAATCGTCTGTGGGTCCACGAAGCCTCGCGCGTGTTCCAAGACCGCTTGAACAATGCCCCCGACCAGCAATGGTTTGAAGAGCTCGTGTGTTCTCTGTTGCAACGGTATTTTAACTGCAATTGGCCGCGCGAGACGTTGTTTCACGGCCCGTGCCCCCTTACATTTGGTGACTTCTTCAAACCCGGTACGCCGACACCACTGTACGAGTACTGCAACGACATTGTTAAAGTGACCAAGCTCATGGACGACTTTCTCGAAAACTACAATGTGACGTTCTCCAACAAAATGAACCTCGTCTTTTTCCGCGACGCCGTGAGCCACCTCGCGCGGCTCTCTCGCATCCTGCGGCAACCACGCGGCAACGCCATGCTGATTGGTGTTGGCGGAAGCGGCAAGCAGTCGCTCGCTCGACTTGCCGCTTTTATGGTTGATGCCAAGTGCATGCAGATTGAGATTACACGCGGGTACGGCACGAACGAATTCCACGAAGACTTGAAAAAGCTCATGATCTCTGCCGGTGTCGGCGGCGTCTCGACGGTCTTTTTGTTTACCGACAGCCAGATTGTCGAAGAAAGTTTTCTCGAAGACATTAACAACGTGCTCAACAGTGGCGAAGTCCCGAATTTGTTTCCACAAGATGAAATGGACCGCATTGTCAACGACATGCGGCCGGTCGTCAAGAGCATGGACATGCCCGAGACGCGTGACAATTGCGTCGCTGTCTTTATTGACCGCGTGCGCAACTACCTCCACATTGTGCTCGCCATGTCGCCTGTCGGGTCGGCCTTGCGCGTGCGCTGTCGGGCGTTTCCGTCGCTGATCAATTGCTGCACGATCGACTGGTACATGAACTGGCCGCCCGAAGCGCTCCAGTCCGTGGCCGATCGCTTGCTGGCCAGTGTACCCCTGCCGTCTGAGGATGTGCGCACGTCACTCGTGCAAATGTGTTCGATCGTCCATACGTCGTCCAATGAATTCGGCGAGGAGTTTCTCGCCCAATTGCAGCGCCACGTCTATACGACCCCCAAGAGCTACTTGGATTTGATCGGCTTGTACATCAAGATGCTCCAGGAAAAACGCGCCGTGATCCAGACTGTGAAAAACCGCATGGAAGTTGGTGTCAAAAAATTGGAAGAGACCAACGGCATTGTCGATTCGCTCAAAAACGAGCTCATTCTGCTGCAGCCGATTTTGCAGACGAAATCGGTCGAAGCCGAAGAGCTGCTCAAACGCGTGTCGGTCGATCAGAAAGCCGCGGCAATCGTGCGGGAACGCGTCGCGCAAGACGAAGCCGTGGTCGCGAAGCAGGCCGAGGAAGTGTCGATTGTCCAAGCCGATGCCCAAAAAGACCTCGACGTTGCGATGCCGGCGTTGAGCAATGCCGTGAAAGCACTGGACAGTTTGTCCAAGAGTGATATCACCGAAGTCAAGTCGTTTGCCAAGCCGCCGGCCGCTGTCGAAGCCGTCATGAGTGCTGTTTGCCTCCTCCTCAACGAAAAGCAAAACTGGGATTCAGCCAAGAAAGTGCTCAGCGACGTCACATTCCTTGACCGTCTCAAGTCGTACGACAAGGACAACATCCCTGGGACCATCCTCAAAAAGCTCGCGACCGTCGTCGCCGACCCCGGCATGGCAGTCGACGTGGTCTCCAAAGTCTCGAAAGCCGCGACTTCGCTGTGTATGTGGGTCCACGCCATGGATGTCTACTCCAAAGTGGCGAAAGAAGTCGGACCGAAACGAGAAAACTTGGAGAAAATGAACCAGATCCTCGCCGACGCTAACGCTGTGCTCACGCAAAAGCGTGACGAACTCCGTGCCGTGAATGAAAATGTCGCGACGTTGGAAAAGCAGTGCAAAGACACGTTGGACGAGAAAGACCAGCTCGCGCGCGACGCAGCGACGACCGAAAAGCGCTTGGAGCGGGCTGAGAAACTCATCTCGGGTTTGAGTGTCGAAGGCGCACGATGGAAAGACAGCGTGGCGCTCCTCGCACAGTCGATCCTCAATTTGATTGGCGACATTTTCTTGGCGTCGGCGTGTATTTCGTACTACGGTCCCTTCACCGGTGCGTTCCGACAGCGTATTATTGACCAGTGGGTCACGAGCACCCAAGAGCTTCACATCCCATGTTCAGAGACCTACGCACTGGCCACCGCATTGGGCAGTGCTGTCGAGATCCGCGACTGGCAACTGAATGGCCTCCCAACCGATTTGACCTCGACCGACAATGCTATTCTCGTGACACGCGGCGAGCGGTGGCCGCTTATGATTGATCCGCAAGGCCAAGCCAACAAATGGATCAAGAAATCTAATGGCGCAGCGCGACTCGAGACCACGAAAATGACCAACGCCAACCTCCTACGGTCGCTCGAAACCTGCATTCGCAATGGCAAAGCACTCCTCATTGAAGACATTGACGAAGCACTGGAACCCGCGCTCGAGCCCGTGCTGCAGAAAGCGATTTACAAGCAAGGCGGCCGACTGCTCATTCGCTTGGGCGATTCCGACGTGGATTACGACCCTTCGTTCAAACTATTCCTTACGACCAAGCTGCCGAATCCACATTATCTCCCTGAGGTCTACATTAAAGTGACTGTGATCAATTTTACGGTTACGATGGACGGACTCGAAGACCAACTGCTGGGCGACGTCGTGCGACACGAACGCCCCGACATTGAAGAGAAGAAAAACCGGTTGGTCGTGACCATGGCGCACGACCGCAAGCAACTCAAAGAAATTGAAGACCGCATTCTAAAACAGCTCTCCGAGTCTACCGGTAATGTGTTGGACGACCAGGACCTTATTGATACCCTCCAATCATCCAATGCAACGTCCAAAGTAATCAAGGAGCGCGTGCTCGAGTCCGAGACCACAGAGTTCGAGATCAACCGCGCGCGCGAAGAGTACCGTCCCGTCGCAACGCGCGGCTCGATCATTTACTTTGTCGTTGCGAATTTGGCGTTGATCGATCCGATGTACCAGTATTCGCTGCCGTTTTTCCAGCGGCTCTTCAACATTTGTTTCGACGAAGCTCCGAAGTCCGATATGCTCGCGCAGCGGTTGAGTAATCTCATCAACTACCTCACGCGCTACATCTACGTCAACATTTGCCGCGGCTTGTTTGAAGCTCACAAAGTGCTGTTCTCGATGCTCATTTGCTGCAAAATCATGATGCACGCCGGTAGCATTTCGCCCCAAGAGTGGTCGTTGTACTTGCGGGGGGCACCGAGCGGAGGAGGGAATGCTCAAGTAAAGAATCCCCTGCCCGATCGCATCACTGAGCTCCAATGGAATCTGCTCCACGAACTCGAGGCTTTAGTGACTGGTCGCATTGGGGATGGTGAGGCCGCGACCGAGGTCTATGGCTTTCAAAGCATTTGCACGTCGCTCGCCCAGCAATCGCACGAGTGGATTGCGTGGCTTACGAATCCGTCGTTTCTGTCGGCGCCGTGTCCCGCGCCGTACGAAACCGCGCTGTCGTCGTTCCAGCAAGTGCTATTGCTCAAAGGCCTCGCCGAAGAAAAGGTGCCGCACGGCATTTTAAAAATGATTGCGACCGAAATGGGCGCCGACTTTGGCAAGATCACGCCAACGACCATGGAAGATATCTACAACGACACGGACCGCAAGACACCCTGCATTTTCGTTTTGTCGGCCGGCGCCGACCCGACCGGCATGCTGCTTCGCTTTGCCAAGGAAATGGCGTTTAGTGATCGTCTCCACCTCATTTCGCTCGGTCAAGGCCAAGGTCCGCGCGCAGAAAAGCTTATTGAGACCAGTCAAGTCTCGGGCGATTGGGTCTTGCTGCAAAACTGCCACTTGGCCAAGTCGTGGATGCCGCGGCTCGAGCGAATCGTCGAAGACCTCGCGCAGCGCGGCGACGATGAGTGCGTCGCGACATTCCGCCTCTTTCTCACGAGTTTTCCGGCTGCGTATTTTCCCGTGACGGTCTTACAGAATGGAATTAAACTCACGAACGAACCGCCCAAGGGGATTCGCGCCAACCTCGTGCGGTCGTTCACGACGCTCGTGACTGAAGATGTGCTCGATTCGTTTACGAGCCTCGGGGCGTTTGACGACGGTATGGAGAAAGACATAGCGTGGCGAAAACTGCTCACGGGCCTCACATTCTTTCATGCGGTCGTCCAAGAGCGACGCAAGTTTGGGGCCCTTGGGTGGAACATTCGGTACGAATTCAATGACACTGATCTCGAGACCTCGCTCGCCAGTCTCCGCAAGTTTTTGGAGCAGCAGCCGCTCGTGCCGTGGGATGCTCTGCGGTACGTGACCGGTCAAATTAATTATGGTGGCCGCGTGACCGACGACTGGGACCGTCGGTGTTTGCTGAGTATCCTTGGCAATTACTATACCCCCAAGGTACTGGTCGAAGGGTATGCGTTCTCCCAGAGTGGGACGTACCGCGTCCCCGACGTCTTGGGTGTCCATGCCCACGTTCTCGCCTACCTCAACGACCTCCCGCAACTCGACAACCCCGAGCTCTTTGGCATGCACGAGAACGCCAATGTCACGTACGAACGCAACGAGAGCATGTTGATGACGCGCATCATCCTCAGTCTCGAGCCGCGTGACAGTGGCGGCAGCGGCGGCAAATCCAACGACCAGCGCGTGCTCGAACTCGCGGCTGCGATCCAAGAGAGCTTACCTCCCAACTTATCGATTGAGGATGCCGGCCCCACGACCTTTAAGACCCGCGAGGTCGCCGGCACGGTCGTCATGGACTCACTTGCGACAGTACTGGGCCAAGAGCTCGTCAAATTCAATACGCTGCTGAACCGCATGCGGTCGTCGCTGGTCGATGTTCAGCGAGCCATCAACGGCTTGATTGTCATGTCGTCCGACCTGGATAATATGTACACGGCGTTTCTCAATGGCAAGCTGCCGCAGATCTGGGGCGCCGTCAGTTTTGCCTCGCTGCGGCCGCTCGGGTCGTGGGTGCAGGATCTCCTCCAGCGCGTCCTGTTTTTCCGGACGTGGTTAGCGCAAGGCGAGCCCGTGGTGTTCGATCTCCACGTGTTCTTTTTCCCCCAAGGCTTCATGACCGGCACGCTCCAGAATTTTGCCCGCAAGTACCAAGTCGCGATCGATTCGTTGGCGTTCACCTTCCAAGTACTGGACGTCGAGAGTGCGACGGAACTCACTGTCAGTCCAGCCGACGGGATCTATGTCGATGGACTCTGGGTTCAAGGGGCTCGGTGGTCGCGAACGCAGTCGCAGCTCGTGGACGCGACGCCGGGCGAGATGTTTTCGCCCATGAACCTCGTGCACTTTTTGCCGGCCGCCAATGTCGAGCGCGACCGTACGCAGTATCCCTGTCCCGTGTACAAGACCTCGGTCCGCCAAGGCACGCTCTCGACCACGGGCATCTCGACCAACTTTGTCATCGCCGTGTACTTGCCGACAGACCGACACCCGGACTATTGGGTCATGAACGGCACGGCGTTTTTGCTCAACCTCGACACATAATGGAGAATACGACCACGACGACAGAAAACGACAAGCAAAAAAAACACATTTTTTTTATCTCTCCTTTTCTTTCTGTTTTGTTGGTCTGTATCGTGGTCTCGCCTTGATCATTCAATTCACACTTCTGGCTTCAACATACTCGCTCGTTTGGTTGGAGTCTCTTTCTCTTCACGGTCATGGGCGGCACGGCACGCGCATCCAGCTTCGTTCTCTGTTACAACTCTACGCGACTCGATATTGCGCGGGGGGAGGAATACTGGGGGTCCATGGCATGCACGTGACGGCAGCGTGGAGAGAAGGATGGTCCACTTATAATCCGTTCGACATGAACGACTCACGCGACGGCATGTACGACTCGCGCGACGGCGAAATGTAAACCGAGTCGCGCGCCGGCATATTGAGCGCCGCAATGGACTCGCGGCCAGTTGAGTCGCCGCTGTACGAGCGGTCCGAGCGCTTGCTCTTGCGCTTGTACACGACCGTGTCCTTGTCTATTCTAATCCCCCATTGGAACTCGTCCGCTTTGGTCACGACGTCCATAAACTCGTTGAGCTTGGCAATGCGGTCGAGGATCAGTTGGTCCGAGAAAAAGCCTGTGAGCGACTGCGTCTGGAGCTCGGGAATCTGGTGCTCGGTATTCGGGTTCTTGGCTTTGAGGGTTGCCGCGAGATTGCTGCGCAAGAAAATTAAAAGATTAGAAACAAAGAAACACGATCACGACTCCTAAACAAAAAGAAATTCGACGCACAGGAATGTGCTGTATCGATGCCAGAGCACAAGCGTGCCGCGGATGTCAGTCTCGATCTGAAGCTTGTACTCGACGTACTGACGACCTTGCTTGGTCTTGATGCGGCTAACAAATATATACAAAACGCCAACGTAAGAGAGACCTTCCTACCAGTCCCCACCAGTGAGGAGCTCCGTACCTGTCGACGATGCGCGCCGTGATGAGCGAGATCTCGCGCATTTGGTTGATCTTGGACTGATAGGAGTCGAGCGTTTGCCGCAATTGCGCGTGCTCACGGCGCAAGTCCGGGTTCGCGGTCTGCAGAGCCTTGCTCAAGATCGACTGCCGGAGCTTTTCGTTCTCATCTTCCAACACACGGTTCTTCTCGGCGACACTGGCCATTTGCATGCGGTAGACCTCAATGGCCTCCTCGGCATTTGAGACTTTGCGCTGCGCGTCCGCCAAGACCTGCTCGGTTCTCCGCGAGGGGGACATTGAACCCATCGTGGTCATGGACTAAATAGGTCTGGGAGGGGACGGCGTACGTGGTCCAGAATAAAACGTTGCGAGCAAGCGCCACGCCGTGGAAACTCAGACCGATATGCGAGAAGGTGGGGGAGCGTGCGCACAGGAGCGTAGTGAAGCGCGGGGCGAATATACACGCGCGTTAATAGGGCACCACAAATCGACCAGAGGATAGACCGCCACGACACCGACCGAACAACTCTTTGCCCAGGCTTGGCTTCTCTTCCTCCAACTCACTCCCCTCACGCGTTGTCGCTCCAGGCAGTCAGTGGGAGTTGAGCCCTAAGGCATATTTCAGCCAATCAAACGCAACGGTCGACGAAAACGAATGTTGGCCCAAGTGGTAGCATCGGTTTTCACAGGTCCAGGTCCAACAATCTGACACAGCGGGCAGAGGCACAAAAACAGCAGGGCTGAGAGCGGAGATGATGACCGAGGACACTGTGGCAGAGAACCATTTCCCCTGTCGGAACTGTTGGAAGTTCCCGTTTATGTATCCAGATAACAAGCAATCGTGAAAAAGACAACATCGCGCGATTCAAAACATCCAAGACGAAATCTCGATTTTGTTTTTGCGTAAACCAAATGCGTTTAGGTAAAACATCAGCGTCACGTCAAGCTCGTTTTGCAAGCGACCAGCAACATCACTCCATCCTGGGGATATGCCACAAGACGCGCCTGAGCCAGACCATTGTTGAGGGTTAACATGGCACGTTTTCGATGCTTCTTTTGTTTGACAACGCCACAAGATCGCGTCGCGGGGTTGTATGGGTAGATGCCACGCGCCTCCACTCTTTTTGCGATAACGCGATGTGTACTACTTTTGCGATGCTGCGGAACTTGGCGCTATCCATTGCACCGCTAGCATAGCGTAGCCTCTCAAAGGAGACTGCACAAAATGCAGCGACCGACTTGGGGTCCTCAAGTCTTCCCTCGTCGGTGTTGGAGATGCCGGGCAAGGCTAATCGTTGGCATCTATCCACCACTGACAATTATTATCGATGTGTTGGTCGCTGACCGTCAGCCTGCATCCAGTTGATGGTTCAAGCACTGGCCGTCATCGTCGTTGATTGGATAAAATTTATTCAACTCATCTCTGATTGGCTAACGACGCCATCCGTTGATCAGCTTGAAGAAGAGAAACGCGCTTAGTCTCCAATTGGCGCAAGGCAGACGCCGCGCCGCCGCCAATGATGGCGGCTAGAGATGCGCCGGAGAGCGAGTACGAGATGACTCACGTGCAGCGTAAGCGCACACCGACACAACCAGAGGCGATCAACAGCGACGGTGAACAAGGCGGACGCGCGACCACCGAGAGCAGTGCGTGGCAGGTGGTGGAGAACGGGACCGACGCAAGCAACGACGCCAGCCATAACGACGACGAGAACGACAAGGACGACGACCACAAGAAGAAAATGAGAGCACCACATCAGAAGCTACGTGTGGGTCTAGTGAGTGGGCGTGCACCGCCGCGCGGGTGCGTGCGTCGCTCGTTTAGTGCTGTGCTGTCGGCGCAATGGGTGGTTGCTGTTGGCCTCGTGTGGTGCGCCGTGATTGCAATGCTGCTGTTCAAATGGCTCTGGATCTACACCAGCGTGATGATGCCGCTGGAAAAGTGGCTTGGCTCCAAGCTGCGTGCCGAGGGCGAACCTATTGTCGTGGGTATTGCGATTGTGGCGCCGTTTGTGATGACGGGTCTCGTATTTTACGGCTTCCGTCCGTCCCCACCTCGGCTGATTGCATCCGACACGTCAACGATTGCGAAGACATTGCGTGCGTGGAGAAGACACTTGTGTGGTGGACGAATGGACTCGGTCGACGTCATTGTGGTCATCATCTTTCTAATTGTGCAAGTGAATACGCTGGTGGGGAAACTCTTTATCGACCAATCTAATGGGAAGATCGCTACATCAGGATACCTCATCCGAACAGGTCGGGCATTGGGGATGAACGGCTTCTACGCTGTGGTAGGCTGAGTACTGTACTCTAGTTTCCATAAAGAGGGTGATAGTACTGACGAATTCCTGATGCTGTGATGTTGGACAGCTCCTCTCTATTGTGCTCGTGGCCAGACGCTCGTTCGTCCACGAGTTTTTGCACCTCTCGAGTGAGCGTGGGGCCAAGTACCACGTGTGGTGTGGTAATTTTGGTGCATTCGCCCTCGCTTTCCATGGGCTTATCTACAGCTACTGCTGGTACGTCGATGGGAAGCTCGCCGAGTCGCTCCTTCCATGCTTCGACTGTGACGCCAAACGCGCCTACAAATCGCTGCGCAATTTTTCCGGCTTGGTCGCGCAAGTCATGCTCATGGGCGTCGCCCTCATGTCGCTTGAGTGCGTCCGGCGTCGTCACTTTCGGCGCTTTACGCTCGTGCACTGTCTCAACGTTGTGTTTGTCGTGGGCACGTGCATCCACTACTACCCCGCCGTATTTTGGTTTGTCGCGCCGGTGTTGGTGTACGTTATGTATCGCATCGTGTCGGTCTTTACGCGTGTGCGCAGTGGTGTCGTATCTGCGCGGGCACTAGACGATGCGATTGTTCAGCTTCAGCTGCGTCGCGACGGCCTCGGCGTTGGTAGCCACGACTTTGTGCCAGGGCACTATGTGTACATCAAGGTCGACGAGATCAGCAAGCACGAGTGGCATCCTCTCACTATCAGCTCGAGCCCGCTACGCGACCACGCAACGCTGTCGCTGGATATCAAAGCGCAAGGTCCCTTTACGACTCGGCTTCTCCACCTCGTCCGAAGTGGGTCGCTGTCTACTGTGCAGCTCGACGGATACTACGGCACAGGCATCCAGGTGCGAATCTTTTTACTGGACTCTACGTATACACGGTCATTCACCAATTTGGATTTTTCCAACTAGGCGACAAGCGACATGGTCCTTGTCGCTGGCGGAAGCGGTATGACACCGTTTCTTTCTCTCTTAGAGCATTTCGTGCTGCTGTCTCAGCAGGAAGACACGGTCGCAACACTCCCCCATCAACTCTGGATCGTGTGGACGGCCCGCGACGCCTCGCTGCTGCATGCGTACTTGCCACTGCTTGAACAAGTACGCCAGTCGAGTGTGTGGAAGGCGCGCGTGTGGCTCCACTGGACAGGCATTGACACGACCCACAACGAAGACGCATTGGAAGGTGTGGGGCGATGCGCGCTAGGTGACAAGTCGGCCACCATTTCTCCAGCCGCCCGTGCGACAGTGCGTCCGGACGTATCGTACACGCTCGTGTTTGCAGCAACCGTCGTCGGTGCGGCGCTTGGCATGGCGCTCGTATTCATCATGCCAGCCCTCAACAGCGTCTGGTGGGTCAAGCGAGTGAGTCTCCTCCTCACAGGGATACTCGGCGCCATGGCCGGCGCAAGTACGATTATGTGGCGTGCACTACCCAGTCGCGCCGGCTTCGAGCGCATTGAGACAAGTGATATGGACATGATGGTGACGCCGCGAAAGGTTGTTCCACCAGTGGGGGCGGCGGCAGTGGGTGGTACACTATCGAGCCTAGGAATCAGCCGCTCTCGCCCGGCCGTCAATGCGATTTTACGCGAGATCCACGCAGCGTCTCATACAGAGGGAGATAGCGACGTTCGCGTCTTAGTGAGTGGGCCCAGTGAATTGCAGCAGTGTGTCGTGGACTCCAGCGCGGCATTCCGGTCGCCGCTGCTGGCGGTGGAGTGCCGATCTTTTGCGTTGTGAGGACGTGTTGACGCGGTCTTATTTTGGGCTGTGTAGCTATTCATGAATGAGGTACAGCGACCCAAAATGAGCCCCTCTCAAAGTCAAATGACAAGAGGACAACTGAATCACACTAATACCCAAACAAATCTGGAGCAGTCTCTGGGACCAAAGTCCTTGTTTAGAGGTTTAGGTGTCCCCTCAACCCAACCCCTTATACCAGATGGTGGAGGGAAAGTGTGTGGCAAACGTCCACCGTGGACACCACACCAAATTCCATGCGTGCAGCGGAGCCATTTCAGGGTTGTTCTGATTGGGCAGGGAGGGGACGCCAAACGGGTTCGTACTCTCACAACCTGACAATCAAACCATCTTCCTCATTGAATAGCGGTTAGGTGTTCGGCACTCTATCGCGGAGCCTTCTGGAACTGACTGCGGTTGGGTTGGGCATTGGAGCCAGAGGCCCCGTCCGGCTGTTATTGCTCGTCGCGCGCACAGGCCGGCTGGGCTGCTGACGCAGGGGCTACGAGCAAGTCCCCCAGTCAAACTCTTCAGTCTCAACCCGTGATTTGAGAACAAAGGAGCGGAGGCCCG
>JAADVD010000416.1:0-25524 GCA_023334535.1 Pythium vanterpoolii
GTTCGTCGGCGTGTGTTCGTGTCTTCCGGCCGTCCAATCTCGTGCTCGTGCTGTCTGTTTCGGATGGTTGGAAAGTAGGCAAAACGAGAACGATTTGCGTCGAACTCACTCTTGGTGTCTACGTGTTGATTTTTTATCCTCCTGAGTTTGTGTCTGTGTCTGTGCTTATAGGTGTCTAGTGCTTTATGCTCCTACGTCTGGCGTCTGGCGTCTGGCATCTGGCAACTCGTGCCGAGGGCATACAGTCGCGCGGCGCAGTCTCCGTGACGTGGTCGTCGGTGATCTGGTGGTTCCGTGGCGCTTGAGCAGCTCCACATTGTGCGGCTGCGGTTGCGGCTGCGTGGAGCTCCAATTTCATAGCTGGATGAAGCACACGTGCGCTGAAGCGGCTAGCGACATGCAGAGCGCTGTTACGTTGCTGCTAGCTTGCTGCTAGCTTGCTGCTAGCTTGCTGCTAGCTTGCTGCTAGCATGGACGCGGTGGCGGCCACCGTCGTAATGTCCACTATGGGGATTTAGTTGATCAGGAATGATATATTTCAAATGAGTGACATGCTGGTTCCTAATTCGGGAATCTGTACCCATATAAGATCTCCTTTTCGGGACCAGCCTTGGAATCACTTCAACCGAACCCAGCATTCTCCGACTAGCCCCCTCGCCTACTCGACAGCACGTGCACCCAAAGGACCATGGCGCTTGCGGATATCGCTATTTCCAAGTCAGAGGCTGTTGAAACGCCCTTCTCGCGTGGGCGGCACCCAGCAGCGCGGTGGCTGCCGCTGCTCGTGGTGCTGCTGCTCAATGTTGCCGTCGCCGCCAATGTCGCCGCGCTCCAGACCACGTCGTGGCTCAAGACGACCGCGTATCCAACATTATTCAACGCTGATGGCAAAGTCCAAACAGGCGTCAATGGCGACGTCATGACGCGTGTAAGTGCCTCGGAGATCTGCTTTTCCATCACAAACGCCATGCGACCGATCCGCGCACGCGACTATTGCGTCGCGTTCCACGCCAGCGATCCCGCTCAGTCGGCGTGTACCTTCGTCTACTCGAAAGCGGCGATTGCAAAAGTTAAAATGCACTGGGACGACGACGAACTCGTGTTCCTACGGCTCGCGTGCGGCGGCGTGGGCAATGCGAGTATCCTCCTCCAAATCGGCGCGATCGTCACGGCTGGCGTGGCCGCTGTTGCGATCAGTTTGGTCTGCTGCGTGCGTGGCCGCACGCACAAACTACTTTGCCTTGTTGCTGTTATTGCGTCCGTGCTGAGCGCGCTGTTGGCAACCACGACCTACATTGTGTGGCTCACCAAGCTCAGCACCGGCGACATGCATCACGGCAAAAGCGCCGTGTTCACGGCCGGCTCAGTGTTTCTGTTTGCCGGTGCCGCACTGGCATCGTCGTCGTCGTCGTCGAAACGCGATGCGGCCCACAATACAGAGACAGAAGAAGATGATGAAACTAAGACGACGGTATGAGTTTAGTAGGAGACACTTGAACATCTCAGGATATGTTCGTTCATCATCACTTGGTGGTTCAGCGAGATGGGGTCGTATAGATAGGAGTTTAAGGCTGGCTGTGCTCATGGCCCACGATACTTCGATCTGGACAAGATCTTCGTGTTGTACCAAGAAAAAACAATTTCATTCGTTTGTTCAGATCTCATCTCGACCTCAGTCTCATTTCACTCGGATCCCACCTCCAATATTTCACTCCATGGTACGTTAGTTTGTTGTCGAGTATGTGCACAGATCTCCGCACCACGACTTTACGCCTCAAGTTCCCCTCATTTCCACATTTGACCTCCGCAATCCATCCCCCTACTCATCCATCGTCTTATACTTCCATCATGTCTCCCGTACTTCAAGACAAAATGATGCTGCCAACCCACGTCCACATCGCGGCCTCCTCTTGAAGAACATCGTCATCGTACTCGTGGTTGTCGGCGCAATGCTGAATTGCAGTGCGATCTTCCTATCCTCGTACGTCACGACCTCGCGACTCGCACCATTTTTCGACGAACACCGCATCCACAACGTTGGCAGCAGCAGTGCATTCGCCTAACAAGACTGGACAATCGCCACCCGCGTCGGATAGATGGAGATTTGCAATACGATCATCGCACCAGTGGCCTACACATCGCAGGAGAATGCTTCTATCGCCAAGACACGATGCGTGTGAACGGGCAATCGCAAGTGTCTGTGTCAGCGTGCAGCATTCTTGATCGTTCGTGCAAGGGCACAACGCCGATGGATCGACGCTTGTCATGTGCTGAACTCGGTCTGTGACTTTCCTGGGCTGCTCGTGATCGCCCTGCCGATCATGGTGACCGTCGTCGCGTTCGGGATGGTTGAGTTCGCCTTACCCGACGCTGTTTCCGTCGACACGCAACGTCCATCGACGACATAAGGCCAAGGTCGTTGGCGCGACGCTCAGTCCATTGCTGGAGCTGGTCGCGTATCTCATCTGCGTCCATATTATGGCGGGGCTCGAGATGCATCAAGGCGTCAGTGCGATACTCACGTCACGCTGATTACTCTCTTTATACTGGCGGCAGTCATTGCGGTCGTTCAGATCCGTATGGAAGTCCAGGAGACCGCAGCAAGTGACGTCAACGCCGTGGCGGCGTGAGACAGCCATAGCGAAGGCCACGAATTAATATAATAGAACGCACCGATTAAAATTCTGTGCGACGCTTCGTCTTGTCCTTCAGCGTTAGGGAACAGTGAAAACGACAATTGCATAGGAGGCACAACGGGTGATGCATGATTTGGATTCCAACGCGTCTCCGTCGTCATCTTGGCTGTCGTCACCTCGCATGTCGCCGATCACACGACTGCGCCACGCTCGCCACGTCCACAAGCAACTACAGGAACGCAAACGGACAGATCAAAGCAGCAGCCATGCGAGCGGCGCAGATGAGAAGATGCATCCGCGCCGTGCAAACGGCAACTGTGTCCAGCTTTCAGTAGCTGATGGTCCATTCCCAAATGACGATCGTCGCACTGTCGCACCAGCAAGCGTTGAAGCGTTGGCGCAAGATCTTCAGCGGTCGTGGCGGAAGCTGCAGCAAGCACAAAATCTCAGTGCAAGCTGCTCTCTGGTCAAGCGAGTAGAGAAGATTGGGGCCAATGAGAAGGATGCACTCATTGTGCATTTACTGCAACGAACGGCGTTGCTCGAGACACAGCGCAACGACGTCGTGGCCGTCGGTGAGAAGCTCACGACGCAGCTGGTGCAGCAACAGCATGAATTGCGCGTTCAGGTCAAATCCCAAACGACGCAGCTGCACGAACAGCTCCAGCAAGCACTCCACCACCACCCCGAAGTCGCTCGCCTCGAGGAACAAATGGTTCAGCTCCAAAACGCCAACCGAGAGTGCGAGCAGAAATTGCTGTTCGCCGTTCAAAAACTGCATTGCAGTCGTCAGCGCGAGCGTGCACTGCGGCGGGAGCAAGAAAGTGATCCCCTCTTGTGGGATTTGTGACTCAAAACGAACACCACAAATATACAACATGCATTCCAAGCCAAACTGGACGGTACCGTTGGAAGTTAATCCTCTGACTCTTTGACTTTGAGCCGACTACGACTGGATCTTGGAGTCGGCCGCAAGCACTGGTGGGCGATAGCAGACCGGAATATACTTGAGCTGGAAGGAATTAAAGGCAAATTTGTCCTTGCCAGTGTTCGCAAGCACATTCACGCGGCGGACACCGCGCTCGCGCATGGCGTTGCAGAGGTGCACGCCCTGTTTTACGTGAAATTTGTCCACCAAAAGCCGAGAACACTCGAGCGTGACCGACATGGCCGTGCGGTCTTTCCCACTCTTGCAGCACGTCGTGCGTCCGGCACCGAGTCGGCGGCAGAGATCGCTTGACTCGATCAAAATATTGACATTCTTTTTCTGCACACTCGACTTGCGCGACTGGTTCACCTTCTCTGCCAGAATCTTGATCTCAATCTCAAGGTCCGGCAGGTCCTTGATGCGATCTGCGTTCGGTGGCTGCATCGCCAATACGTGCGTTTTGTACACTTGGAAGTACCGGACCAGTCGGTTCGCACTCTCGAAATTGATGTCTTCTTGCAAGCTCGTGTCGAGCATGTGGTTGGCCACCGACTGCATTTCGTTGATGCCCTGGGTGAACAACACGCCGTGCACTTTCAGTGCGTGGCCCTGACGGAGCACATCTGGTAGCGTCGCAAACATGTCGCGTGGCAACGCAAACGTGGCCACAACATTCCGACAATCCTCCGAGCTGGTGATACCGATACACTTGGCACACCTGAGTTTCGGTTTGTCCTCGAGCGACTGCACAACTTGTAGACTCACAGAAGAGTTGAGCCACTCGACTCCTTCGTACATATCTTCAATCATGCCTTTTTCGTTCTTGATCGTGCTCAGCAGGGACTCAATGTTGAGGAGGAATCCCGTTTGGCACATCAGTTGAAGCCGTTCTTGGTGGCGAGCAGAATGATTCGCAGCCAACCCAATTACGCTCAGAAACGAAGCGGATGCGATTGCGAGGATTTGGCATCGAACGATATCTTGGCGCTGCTCAATGCGCTCCTGTAGGTGTCGGTCGTCTTTGTCCTTCTGGGTAAGCGCATGCTGAAGGCGACGCAATCCACCTTCTTTGAACCCCAAGCAATGCGCAGCCGGGCATCCATGAGTGATAACAGCATACACAAGCTCGTCGCCGCTGGCCCCGACCGGCTTGTCACGAGATGCCTGGTCTTTACTCGTAACTGGAGGGCTGGAAAGAGCAACCCGCCGTGCGCGCACGAGGTGGCAGTTCAGATTGGTGGCCATAAACTCTGTCAGTTTGTCCTTCTTCTGGGTACTGCGCTTCAGACAACCAGTAATGCCTGGCTCCATACCATTCTCGAGCATGACGAGCAGCTTCTCATAGTAGTCTTCGCACTCATCATACGAGTTGTAGAGCCTCCGGTAATGTTCGACGCGGTCCTGAGCATCGCGGATCATTTCAATGTGGAGATTGATTATGTCGGCGCACTCGGTGTGACTGTTGGGCGATGACGGAATCTGCTCGTATTTGCTCTCGATGTCGTCCATGAGCAACTTGGCGTCGTGCATACGTCGCTGATTTCGCAGTTGCACGAGACCCATGTACTTTGCAGCAACGGATATGGAGCAATATGATGACGAAATTTCCTCGGAAATGAAAACGTGCGTCGCATCAGACGAGTCGCTGTTTCCGCGGACCATGCCACCATACGCGCGAGACGCAGCTGGATCTGCTCCTGCTGACTCCGATGGAGGAGCAACAACTTCGAACGACGACGAGCGGCTCCCTGAAACGGTTTTGTCAGTCGGCGATGACGACGGAGCAAACATATCCGCTGACGTCGGTGTCCGAAGATCGAACGGCACGATGTCAGCGACAAAGTGGCGCTTTGCATACGTGTAGGAATGCCCGAGATTAAGACTCTCGCTTGGTCTAATGCGGTCGACGACGACGAAGAACGTGCGCTTGGATGGGGACTGATTCGATCGCAAGCATTCGAGCACCAATGTTGACTCGCCGGAAAATAGCAAATCAACATGTGGGATACGGACAAAGCCGAGTGATTGTTGTGAATTCAACGTCTCTGTCGCGAGATTCAGCACCGAAAAGATCTCAAACTGAAGCATGGGGTTACGTCCGCCACTAATCGGAACGGGCAACAGCGCGCTGAAGTCCCGTGCAAAGAAATCACCGCCACAAGCCCGAAGAGACAGCGCACCTTGGACTTCAGTGCGGCCGAGTTCTGTAGACTCACCCCTGTTTTCGAGGCTGATGGACGTGAGTACAACGACCATGTGGCTGATGTCCTGAGCGCCGCGGCAGCCAATCGATACAGAGAGTTCAACGCTTGGGACTGGGCGAAAGGCGGTGAGACTCAAGTTGCGCGCCCGTGTGTCCGAGTTTGATGGTGCAGCATCCGCTCCGCCGTCGGCGACAAAACTGGATCGTAGGTGAGGGTCCGAGCTCGGATGGATCCCATTGATTGGCGCTCTCGGGGCCAACAAACCGCAATCGTCGTGGAGCTTCCGCACCTCGTCGAATGCGGTGGAGCGAGTGGAGAGAACGCTCCCAGCGCTGTACGAGCGGAGTAATCGACGTGGCTTTGGCACGAGACACCCGCTGCTGGTTCGCTTGGACGAGAGCGACTGGCGCGCTTCTTCATTGGCCGAGTCAATAGACTTAAGGCGAGCATTGAGTACAATACGCTCTCGCTCGATGTCGTCCATGAACGCCGACTGTCGGTTCTGAATGGATTCATCGGCTGCCGCCTTGATCACCTGCGAGTCCGTCGAGTAACGCTTGATTTTAAAAGCCTCAGCTGCTGGCGGTCGTGACGAGACAGAAGTGGGATTTAAGGCCACTTCAACTCCTTCGACCGTCGGTGTCGTTCCTTTCGAATCACCCGACGAGCTCCTCGAGGACAGCGTATGGGGCTGCTGGTCCGTTGTGGTCGGCGACTCCTCTTGACTCGTCTGTGAGTATCTTGATTGCTTGTCGGCCGCGAGTTGCGACCCGTTGCCCGACAAACGCAACTGCAGCAGCGACGCGCGCATCGATTCGCGTTGCGACGAACTCCGCGAGGCTGCCTTAGCCAGTTCTGCGGCTTCGGCTTCAGCGGCTCGCGTACTCACGCACCGTTCAATAAGCGCCGTCCAGGTCTCCGCAGACGGTCGGCCATCCTCGGCGACCAGCACGAGCTTTCGGCCGCCGTGTTCGACAGTGAACTTGCCGGGGAACGCCGTCTCCTTGGCGCTCGGTGGCGTGACCACCGTGTCACCATCAATCACAATCTCACCCAGCTTCACAAGGTTTTCCTGAGACGAGTAGTACGTCAGCAAGAGGACATCGCGACGCAGAATGAAGTACCGACGGCGCCACGTCTTCCAGAACGATCCCTGCTTGACAAGGTAGCCAGCGAAAATGATATCCGCGTCCGAGAACTGTTCTACGTCGCGGCCGTTGACGTTAAGGCTTTTGCGGCGCTTGATGGTCGCATCGCCGCGGTGGCCGTCGGTCGGCTGCTTGACGATCGCACGGTTCTTGAGCAGCCCGGACGTACGCGACCCCTCTTGCGTGTGATAAAACTGGTCCTGGAAGCGGCCGCTCGCTGACACCGTGAGCTTGGGTTTGGTCTCTTTCGCAGTCGTCTCTTTCGCGCCGCCACGCGTCATGATCGCGGCAATCTCCTCCAGGGCAAGCGGTGACTCGGCCTCGCTCGTCGCGTAGCTCGCGCTGCTGGTGCGCGCGTGCGGTGACGACGACGGCGACTCCGCGTGAGCTTCGTTCGCAGAAACCGATGCCGGCATCGGCCCCATGAACAGCGGCGCCTTCCCGTGGGCGTTCATGAGCGACTCTCCTCGTGCCACGAACGGAGATTTCCCTTTCGTTGCCTTGTTGGATAACAATGGGGGAGAAGGAAAAATGCCATGGGGCAAAGAGCGGGGAAAGGGAAGAGTGATGTGCATGCTGCCGACTTACTTGAATTGGACAACTGATAGCGGGATGGGGCCATACATCTAGTAACACAGAAACAGTTGCGCAATGAGGGGAGAAGTGAGTGGTGTGGTGCACACGAATGCACCCAATCCAAACGCAGTGACCACTACGAACATTGGGCACGTACAGGAGACAAGGCAAGAGATGGCGACTGATTCGTTGCTGTACCCGCACGTGCGCGTGATGCGCGGCGCCGACAGCGCAGCTGCGTACCTCCAGCTCGTACAGCAGAGCAACCAGGCGCACACGCTCCTCAAGAGCGGGGAGTTGGCCGAGAGCGAGCGGCTCTATCGTGCGATTCTCACCCAGCAACCGGACGCCGGCTTTGACGACGTTTCGATCGCACTCACCAAGAGCCACTTGGGCGAGACCTTGCGTCGCCTAGGCAAGCTCGACGAGGCCGAGATACTGCTAGTGGAAGCGCTGGAGGTGCGCGAGCGCCACGACCGCGACGCCGGCATTACGATCGCATTGTCGGACAGCAATCTTACGCGCGACGAACTCGCCAAACTTTACGAAGCTAAGGGCGACTGCGCGCGCGCGTTGGCAACGCGAATTGAGGGCCACCGCATCTGTGGGAACGGTGACTGCGAAGCACTCGAGTACAAGGAGCTCCAGGCCTGTAGCCGTTGTAAGAGCGTGTTCTACTGTGGCAAGGACTGCCATAAGGCCGATTGGAAGAACCGCCACCGCGCGCTCTGCCAGTTACCAGCCAAGTGACCACCGGGTGAAGCGAATGGATGTGGCGAGCAGAGCCGATGTTGCCCCAGTTGCATATGGGAGGACTCAGAGAAACAAAGCGAAAAACAGGAGTGAATTTAAATGAGGACTGTATGAGTGAATGGAGTTGTGGTCGTGGGCAGCGATTGAGCCGCGTACTGTACAGGCGCTTGGACCAGTTCGCTGTGTTGCGGTACATGAATGTAGAGAAAGCACACACATTGCACAGTAGCCTGCAGGTGTAGGGGGGCGCCATGCGAAGCGCCAGATTCGCGGTGGAAGAGGAGATGGACAGTGATAAATACCGCGTGAGAATGATATTCGTCTGACGTGCACTCTGCAACGGAGTACCATATATCAGTGGCTTGGTCAAAACTACGCTCATATGTACTTAGATAACGTAATTAAGTGTATCCATTTTGCGGTAATCACATGAGTAGGTCAGTTGACAGTCCCCTGCTCAGCATTCTTTGCCAGCCTCATTCTCAATTCGCAGTGTCCACAGAGAGCTACCACCCTTTCCTTTCTCTTCAAGACAACACCCGATGTCTGTCGCCCCATCACTTCGTATCGCAATCGTCGGCGCTGGCCCCACCGGCCTTACGCTCGCCAGCATCCTCCAGCATGGCCCAGCAACTCGGGCCTCCCAGCCGACCACATGCCGTGGCAAGTCTGTCTCTACGGAGCCAACGCTAGCCTCGCGGCTTGCCACCAAGGCGGCAGCTTCGACCTCGGTCGAAACACGGGCCTCCCAGCCATCGCAGCAAAGGTAATGTGCTCATTCATCACTGCGTCTCTACTTGGGCTTCAAGACCCCTGAGAGTTGGGCCAAAGACTCGGACGTCCTCCACACCGCGAGTGATCACGAGTGCACACAGATTTTGATCCAGACGCGCTACACTGACTGTGACAATCGTCTTCATCCGACGTCCTGGATGGTCGCGCAGACGCTCTATGCGCTGCCGCTCGGCCACACGTGGACGCACCGTGCCGGTGTCACGCTCATCGGCGACGCCGCGCATCTCATGTCGCCGTGCGCCTGAGAGGGCGTCAACGTGGCTATGCTGAACATGTTGCAACTGGCCAAGACCATTGTCACCACACTTCAGCGGACCACACCCATAGAGACCGTCGCCGGGATGCGTTGGTTAGTGTCACCGAATTTGAGTGCAAAATGTTTGACCGCGCCCAGCAACCGACGCAACGCCCCGCCGACAATTTGGAGCTTTCGTAGACGACTCAGACCTCGCCATCGAACGGTATGTGCAGCGCGTCGCAAACTAAGTTCTTCTGTTGATGCTGAACGCCGTGTCCCACAGAGAACGTCTGGGACTCGGTCGGTTCGCTTAAAACTGCCATCGGAATCGCATCGAACTCTCTTTGTCCTTTGTCCTTTTTCTCTTTCTTTGATCTCCAATCGCACAGTTCATTTTGTGACCTCGACAGCAACATCATGACGGACACCCCGCCGCTGCAAATCGCCGTTGTCGGCGCCGGCCCTGCCGGTCTCACGTTTGCGAGTATTTTGCATCGCAAAGCAAACGAGCAGAAACGCAACGGCGGTCGCGTGCCGTGGCAAGTCACGCTGTACGAAGCCGAGCGCAGTCCCGATGCACGACGCGTCGGTGGATCACTGGATCTCGGTCGCAAAACGGGGCTTCGGGCACTGGAAGCCGCCGGTCTTTTCAACCGCTTCCACGACTTTGCGCGTCCAGAAGGCCAGGAGATCCGGCTTATGAACCACCACGGTGAGATGGTCTTCCACTATATGGGCACCGCGACGCCGGACGACGATTCTTACAGTCCAGAGATTGACCGTTCCGATTTGAACCGCATTCTCGTGGAGTCCATTCCACCGGACGCGATCCAGTGGGACCACAAGCTCAACGCTGTGCATCCACAAGGCGGGAAATACGAATTGCAATTTGCCGACGGTGCAACAGCCCTTGCGGACGTGGTGGTCGGGGCCGACGGAGCGTGGTCGCACGTGCGACCGCTGGTGACGGACGAAAACCCCACGTATCCAGACGTCGACGCGACGTTTTTGGATATCAAGGTCCGCAAATTCAATGCGCGTTTCCCAGACCTTGCGGACCTCGTCGGTAAGGGTACGCTCTATAGTTTTGGCGGTGGCAACACGCTGGTCGCACAGCGCAACCGCCGTGACGTGGTCCATGTGTACTTGGGCGTGAAGGCGCCACCCGACTGGCGCCAGCACGAACTGCTGACGACAGCCACGAACGACCGTGAACGCGTGCAGATCTTCGCCAGAGCCTTCTTTGCGGATTGGGGCGAGCAGCTCCGGATGCTTGCAATGGTCGCGGCCGACAGCGTCGACGATGAGGACGACAACAAAGGCGACAGGGACGATACTGAAACAACGCTGCTTGTGTGGCCGCTGTATGCGATTCCTGTCGGCGTTCACTGGCCACCGCGTCGCGGTGTGACACTGATTGGCGACGCGGCGCATCTCATGTCACCGTGCGCCGGCGAAGGCGTGAATACAGCTATGATTGACGCGATGGAACTCGCGCAAATGCTGGCACGCCCAGTGGATACAGCTGACGACTATCATGAGGCGGCGCTGGATGCGATCGAATCGTACGAGCGCGAGATGTTCAAGCGCGTGGAAACCCCCGCGCGACGCTCAGCCGAAAATTTGGCGACGTTTTTCAACGTACCCAAAATGACAATGGACCACGCGGTGCAGATGTTTGGACCAATTGGTCGCACCATGCCGCCTGGATCAGCGTAACTCGTCCGATCGGAGGGGTACTTTAAGTATCGTCTCGAACCATTTTCAAACTCCTTTATAAATGTAGCCATGTTGTATCCACTTTTTGATCTGATCTCCTCAGACGACACCGTAAAAATAGATTACTGGCTTGTTCAGATCACCAAACTCTCTCGAGTCTGTAGGGACTCGGAAGATCATGGCGCGCCGCAGCCACCATGGCGCGTGGAACGACCGTGCTGCGACTGCCGCCTCGGAGCGCGCACCGTCGGTCGCGGAGATGAAGCAGACGGCGTCTCAGAAAGAAGCCATTACGGCCCAGATGATCGGAATCATTTCGTCGCGTCTCGATGCACTGCAGACGCTTGCGAACAACCGCAAGCTCGGCCTTGAGAGCGACCTCCGAGTCAACGCTGACTACTGCTCCAAGATGGTGCCGGGGCTCCAGGACCCGTACGAGAACCGCGCGAATGCGAACGGCCGGGCAAAAACAGCGTCGTCCACGACACTGGCAAGCAACCAAGTCATGATGGAGCGTCTATTTGGACCAGACGACAAGAGCCGTCTGCGCACGGTGAGTGCTGGCCAAATCGCAGGCGTTTAGTACCCATTTCTAATGCACTGGAATCTGCATCTAGCAAGTGCTCAAGAAAAACAAAGCCGAGCTCCAGAAGAGTGAGAACCGACGGAATACGCGGGTCCACTTGGAGAAGCAGTTGCAGGCCAGTATCGAAGGCCATATCACCCGCACCGTCGACAATTACGTCCACGGTCTCGTGCCTACTACGGTCAGCGATGCTTCCACCAGTAGCCAGTTGCAGTCGACCGCGCTGATCCAGGTCAACGCCAAACTCTTGCTGCTCCACACGGGCGAGCGCATGCGCGTGACGCACGGCAAGAAAAACTTCAAACGGTTTCTGCTCTCGGATCTATCATGCACGCTCTTTGAAGACATTTTCTGGCTCGTGTTTTGCCACTTTTTCCAACGTGTACGGTCGTCCGACCTATATGGAATCATAATGACATTTACACGACTCATTATTCGCTTATCTGTAGAACTCGACGCCGCAGCAACAGACGCTCACTGAAGCGGTGAGTGTGCGGTACGTCAAGATCCTTTCGACACAACGCACAAGCAACAGCGACTACCTCTTCCGCGTCTATCCGTACGCTGTCGCGAGTGGCGTCTGCTGGGGGTTTCACTACGTCTTCCCAGGCTCGCGCCATCTCTACTCGACGGCGTTCAAGAACGACGTGTTTCTATTTGTCGGACAGCTCTTGCTGGGGCTCCGGCTTTGTCCCGTGTCGGTGCTCAGCATGCGGCGGAAGTACTTTCCCGAGGAAATGCTCGACGAAGCCACGAACTTCAAACACCTGACCCAACAAAATGCGTCCACGTCGAATGGCGATCCATCGGCGACTACCGGCAGCAGTATCATGCCCGATTTATCGGCGCTGCTGCCTCGTCTCAAGCCGTCGCACTCAAATGTGTCACTGCCGAACTCGACAAATGCCCGACTCCAGCAATCCGCGAGCGAGTCTTACCTGCTCAAGCAGACGAATGCCGAGAACAGCATTGCCAAGATTCTCCACTTGCCGACGGCGGGCATGTCAAAAATGGCCGGTGACGACGATGACTGCTGCGAGGGCAACGACCGTTTAGGCGGCAATGGCGGTGGTGACAGCGGCGGGCCACGCATGATGCGGACCCACCAGCAGCGAGTCTTTTTCAACGCGTCGCAACTGAGCCCGCTCATGAAAGGCTACCTTGGGGCCGAAAACAAAAACATAAAAAAGCCGAGCTATTTGGTGCGCACGACGCCGTTCAAAGAGTGTGCCATTGGTGGCGAAGACACGTTCCACAAGTAGTACGTGCATGCGGTGGTAGAGAAAGATCCATGTCCAAGCTGACGATTGAGAATTGTCTGTAGCTACTCGCCCAAGGGTCAGAAAAACTACGGGGCCGACGCGCAGCGCGAGCACGATAAATGCCGTAAAGACATTCAGCGCGTGCAGCACGACACGCGGCGCGAGCTGTCGGTGCTTAATGAGGTGAGTGAACGATAGAGAGATTCACGAAGTGGGAGAAGAGGACTGACAGGAGCGTGAATTGGTGCTCTGTAGTCGAGGGAGATTGTGCTGGCCAGTGGGAAAAAGGCGCTGCAAGCGTATTGTACGCTACTATTGAGTAAGAACCCAAGCGGCGACGATGAGGATGGCACCAATGGCGGAGGTGGGGCTGCTAGTGGATCGGGAAGCACCAACAGTAATCCGTTGCGATAGTACATTGGTCACCTGCGGCTCCTGAGATCTCACCTATTGTCCCTTGTTGAACTTCTCAAACTGGATACGAATTCCCGTACAAAACAAGTTGGCCATGCGATACCTCGGCGTATATAAAATTCGAGCTCTCTACTTACAAAAAATGACTCGGAACTTGCCAGCCAGCAGCACCCGTCACTGTCTATTCCTCGTCGTCAATCTCTTCCTCCTCCTGGTCGTCGTCATCGTCACCCTCGCCCGCCGCTTTCTGTTCCTCGTCGGCATTCACCTCGTCATCGTCAATCTCCTCTTCCTCTTGCTCAACCTCTTCCTCAGCCTCGGCTTCGTTCAATGGTGCGTCATTATCCGCGACAGCCGCGAGCTCTTCCTCCTTCATGGGCGGCGCCACAAACCACGGCAGCTTGCCGCGCTGGTAGTCGTTGATCATCTGCACCGCGACGTTCTGGAAATCAGGCTCGCCCTTGGGCAGCAGCTTGCCGCACTTGATAGCGAGCTGCTCAAGAAAGTCAAACTCGTCTTTCCAGTGCTCGATGCCGTAGACCTTGGTAATAAACTCTTTTTTTACACGCACGAGAATCTCGGCAATAAAATCGGTGGGCTGCGGCAGGCGCTCGGCACGGACAACGCCCTTGAGCACGGTCTCGACTTCGTCGTCGCCTTGGTCGTAGACAATCCCCGGACAGTCGATGAGGAAGATGCGGCGCATAAGCGTAATGTACTGCCAGACCTTGGTCTCGCCTGGGATCGGCGCGACCTTGCAAACCTTTTTCTTTCGGAGCGCATTGATGACCGAGCTCTTGCCGACGTTTGGGTACCCGATCAAGCCCACCGAGATCTGCTTCTTGTCTTGGTGGAGCTTGGCGAATTGACGCAGCAGATTAATGAGCGCCCCTTTGCCAAACGGACTGTTAAGCGACGCGTGGAACGCAATGGTCGGCGTGGTCTCGCTGAGCTTTTGGACCCATTTCTTTGTGACCCAGTTGGGCACGAGGTCGCACTTGTTAATGACGAAAATGAGGTGTTTGTGCGACGCATTCTTCTTAATATGGTTCTCCACGTGCTCGCAGCGCGTGCCGGGGACGTTGCGGGCGTCCAGCACCTGGATCACGACGTCCGAGCAGTCCAGTACCTTGTACAGCTCGCCCCAAATGCGCTTGGACTGGCCTTTGCTAAAAACGTCGTGCGAGGTCTCGACCTTGAAGTCTTGCTCGACCACAATGTTGCGGTCGACTTTGGAGCCGTAGGTCTCGGCTCCTTCGGCTGCGCGGCTCACGAGCGCTTCGTAGTCATTCACAGCGATCTTGGCACGCTTGCGCGTGCGCTTGCCGTTGAATACGTCGTCGTAGCTCTCGGTCTCAAGCAGTTTCATGCGCGCGACCTTGTCGGCGTCTTGGAGCAACCCCATGGGCAGTTTACGCGTGCGCAACACGACCGAGTACGGGTCGGCGGCCTTGAGCGACATTTCGTTGCGGAACTTGTCGAGCTCTTTCTGGCCAATCACTCGCGTGTTGCCAAACCACCGGCGGTCCGGCTGGATGCGTGCCGAGCCACCTGACATGGCTTGGCCGCCGGCCTTGTCGCCCATCATGAGCGATCCACCAACAATTTTGCCTTTCTTGTTGCGAATTGGCCCGCTGTTGCGGTACATGTTGAGGCGGTTGATGGTCGACTTGTCGCGCATGTTGGCGGCCTTTTGGCGCTTGGGCAGCGCGCGGTGCGGGTTGTCGGCGCTCGCCTTTTTTGAGTTGATGCCCTTGAGTTTCGGCGGCATGGTGCTGAGGTAGTAGGACGATGTAGAGATGCGGGGCGCGCGGGTCAATGCGCAGAGAGTGATACGGGGAAGAGACGCTGGTGGAAGCGAGTGCGGTATGCAGGAAGGCGACCGAGTTGAATGGGAAGACTGCGATCTCCAATGCGTGACGATTCGGTTTGCAGCTTTTCACAGGACCGCCAGCGGGTCAAAACGATTGGTGGCAATCGAAATCGTAACCCTTTCCAACGTAAACGTAACCCGTGCCACTTCATTTCGGTTTTAATAGAAACATTGGTTTCTAACAGATAGACGGCGTATCCAGTTACAAACTGCATCGACGTCTAGAGCGTCAACTTCGACATTCGAAGAGGTCCCTTCCAGTTGGGACGCGGCATTCTTTGTTTTCGCTAACGTTGTCTCCAACAATTCCTGACACCATGGCAACTGCGACGCTAGGCGACCGCGTGCACGCACCGGCGTTCCTCTTTGAGAAGCACCTCCACCACCAAGATGGCGTGGCCGGTACGCTGAGCATCCGGCTCTTGGAGGCGCGTAACCTCCGCGCGGCAGCATCCATGTTCTGGGTACGCACGTGTAACCCCTACGTGATCTTTCGGCTGGGGAAGCAGGCCGCCCGGAGCTCGACCATTGAGGGGAATGATAACCCCACGTGGCGGCGCGAGCTCCACGAAATGAAAATTTACAAGCTCTTGGACGCCAAGCACGGCTCCCAGCTGGACGACCACTCGAACGTTAGGCTCGAACTCATTGTCGACGTCATGAACGAAGACTCACTTACGGGCCGCGCGACAGAAGTCGTGGGTATGACCAATGGATCCGTCGTAGGCACGGCAAATGTGGACCTCACGCCGTTGCTCGAAGGCAAAGAAGATGTGGTCGACCGGTGGATCACGCTCAGCGGTGGCATGCCTCTCATATTACCACCACCCGGCTCGACCGGCAGTGGCAAGAAATCCAGTGCCCAGAAAAAGCCCGAGAAAGAACTCATGCTGGGCGAAGTCCGGATTGTGCTACAGTACGAACCCCACGGCATGGAACCGGTCGTGGGCGATATTGTCAAGCTTGAGGGATTCGGCGCGTACCCGTCGTGTCTGGTCGCGCCGCTCGACGAGCTCGAGCTCAGTGTCAAGAAAATCAGCGGCAGCTATTTGCTGTGTTCGTATGTCACTAAGTCGGGGTTCCCCGCCGCTTTGCGGCTCCACCGCAACGCAGTGTTTGTCGCGCACCGCGGCAGTCTCTTGGACCGCCTATATGTGCGTTGTGTTGCGGAGCCGCTCGAATTTGTGGGCAGCACGCCGCTCGGTCAGACCGTACGCGAGTACGCTAAGCCCTACGTAAACGTCGCGCGCACGTTTAGTCTGCCGGCGCTGTCGGCGGCGAGGACTACAATTTGGACGACATACCGCGCGTCGTCGGCCGCGGCCGGGGCCATCCTCGCGTCCATGGAGCAGTGAGTTGGTCATTGCATCCATTTTCCTACTTTTTGCTTCCATTGATCTGTGTCTCACAAAATATACATTATCTATTTTGAAATTTCCTGAAATGTATGTTTACGATGCCTAAACCACGGATTATAAAAATTTCAATTGGGGGACACGAGATGCGTTTTGATTGGTGGAAAATGTCGCCAAGAACAGGAAGAACCGAGGAAGACGAATGACACGCGATGTGAAGACGTGCGAGACTGCCTCCAATGGGTGCGGTGCCTTTCGGCTCTCAATGCTCACACTACGATCGCCTCTGTGAGCGACTACCGTGCCGTGTCCATTGAACCGATCCGTGCACCTCCGCTCCCACGACTCTGCGTCTCTCACTCTGCCCATGGACTTCACTACAGGCCACTCGCTCGACGCCTTCAAGTCGCCCAACGATGCCAAGGAATACCGCGTACTGACGCTGCCCAACGGCCTCGAGGCGCTGATCATCCGCAGCGACGTGCACAGCAAAAGATCGCACTCCGCAACGGCGACAAGCGAGGTCGAGCCCGAGCCTGAGAACGGCGAGGAATCAGGAACTGAGACCGACGAGCTCCCGCGCCGCTCGCTAGTGAGCCGCTCGGGCGGCTACGACACCGAGAGCGACTCCGACTCAGATTCTGACGCGGACAATGATGAGACTTCCATCGCCAAGGGCACACCGCTCGCGGCCGCGTGCCTCTCAGTCGGCGTCGGCAGCATGAGCGATCCGCCGGCGCTGCGCGGCCTCGCACATTACCTCGAGCACATGTTGTTTATGGGCAGTACAGCGTACCCCGACGAGAACGCGTTTGAGTCGTTTCTTAGCGCCCACGGCGGCGACAGCAACGGTATGACCGAGTGCGAGAGCACTCGCTTTGTGTTTGAGATTGCGCCGGCGTTTCTCGAACCGGCGCTTGATATGTTTGCGCAGTGTTTTATCTCCCCCCTTTTTCGGCGTGATGCCATGGCCCGCGAGCTCCACGCGATTGAGTCCGAATTTAACCGTGCGCGGCACAACGATTATGTCCGGCTCCAGCAAGTGCAGTGCGAAACCTGCGTGCTCGGCCATCCGTACGACTCGTTTAGCTGGGGCAACACCAAAAGTCTGGATCCACCAGATGACGGCCGCGACGGCCAAGACGTCCGCGCCGAGATGATTAAGTTTTACCAGACGTACTACCAGGCCCACCGCATGAAGCTCTGTGTCTACGGCGAACATTCGTTGGATGAAATGGAGCAGTGGATCCGTGCGTCGTTTGGTGCCGTACCCACCACTCCCCAACCCACACCTCGTAGTGTACCTATCCCCTTCGGCGTCGCGGCCGGTCAGGCACCAACGCTCATCAAGATTATCCCGGTCCGCAAGATGCATGCGCTCCATCTCTACTGGCCCATGCCACCTTTGCTTAATCAGTACCGACAGAAACCGTGGGAGGTGTTGTCCCACGCCATGGGCCACGAAGCCGACGGCTCGCTCAGTGCGGTCCTCAAAGACCGCATGTGGGCAACCGAAGTCGCAGTCGGCATCTCGGAAAACGACGCCTATGAATTCGGCTCGTTTGGCAGTCTCTTTGAGGTCAACGTCACGCTCACGACACTGGGACTTGAGAACTGGGAAGCGGTTGTCGCCCTGGTGTTTGAGGTCGTGGCGTTTGTCCGCGCGGCTGTCCGGTCCAGCGCCTATATCTTTCACGAGCTCCAGGCCGCGAGTCGCATGCACTTCCAGTTTCAAGAAGAGTCGCATCCGCTGTCGCTCTGTCGACGGCTCGCCGAGTTATTGCAAGACCGTCACGGTGTGACGCGGGCGGATCTGCTGCGATACGATGTGGTTCAGGGCGAGTACGAGCCAGAGAAGAGTCTGGAGTTGATGGACTGGATGACGCCCGTAAATACGCGCGTCCTGCTGCTGTCGCCATCGTTTCAGAAGGAGGACGAGGCGATGCAATGGCGACGTGAGAAATGGCTGGACGTACAGTACACAGTCGAGCCGATCGCCGCTGCCACGCTGCAGCTGTGGGCGACTGGCGAGTCCACGACCCTACGCCTCTCGCTACCCGAGCCGAATCCATTCATGCCCGACGATTTCACGGTGCTCCCTATCCCAATTGGCGATGGTGCAGACAAACCGCTGGATCCCGATGCCGAGCCAATGCTGGTTCACGCGACAGCCGTGACCAAGCTCTGGTACAAACGCGATCTCACGTTTCGTCTCCCAAAAACCAATGCCAACTTTCTCCTGTGCTTGCCGTCGCTCACGCGCAGTGTGACCAACTATGTCCACGCCAAGCTCTACCTGCGGCTTTGCCACGAAGCGCTCCAGCATGTCCAGTACCAGTCGTCGCTAGCTGGGTACGCCTACGATCTGAGTCTACGAGACCTCGATATTGAGACCACGTTCAGCGGCTTTAGCGACAAGCTCCCGACGCTGATTCACGCCGTGATCCACGCCTTACTCCACACCGCCATCGACGATGCCGTCTTTCAGCGTGTCCGCGTCGAGCTAGTGAAGGAATACAAGAACCTCACGCTCAAGCCAGCAGTCAAAGCCCGGTACCTTCGCCTGCAATTGCTCGAACGCACTGCGTTCCCCGTCGAGGACAAGCTCTCTGTATTGGAGACGGTGTGTCCCGAGGATGTGCGCCACTTCCAGCAGCACGTATTGTGGCAGTGCGCAGCGTCGGTGCGGACCATGGTCCACGGCAATATTACACAGGACGCGGCTGTGGCTCTCGTCGACGCGGTCGAAAATGCCATTGTCGAACACACGCGCGAGCAGCTTCTTGCGCCGCTGCCGTCGCCGCTGCGGCCCCACACCACGGCCCTACCTTTCACGCCCAACGGTCTTCTGCTCCGTGACGTGAGCGACCACGATAATGAGACCAACTCGATTGTCGAAGTGTATTACCAGATCGGCCGCGGCGACTTTCAGGACCTTGCGTACGCTGAGTTACTGCAACACGTCATGGCCGAGCCGCTCTTCCACGAGCTCAGGACGACGCAGCAGCTCGGGTACGAAGTCTACTGCATGGTGCGCGAGACCCACGGCGTGTTGGGTTTTAGTCTCTCGGTCCAGTCGGCCAGTCACGCGGCCGGCGACATTGCGCTGCGGGTGGACCAGTTTATCCACGTGGATTTTGTGCGGTATCTCGAGGCGCTCCCGGCTCTGGAATTGGCCAAGCACGTCGCAAGTCTCCAGCGCATGAAGACCCGCGAGGACGCAACACTTGGGGACGAGACCGATCGGTATTGGGAAGAGATCCAGAGCCGTCGGCTCGAGTTTCGCATTGACGATCACGTCGTCAAGGAGCTACTGCAGTGCTCGGTCGCCGGGCTGCGTGCACGGTACCAGCACTGGCTGCTCGCGGCGTCGGAGACGGAAGCTGAGACCGAATCTGAGTCTGATTCGGGCACTTCAACGTCAAACTCGAAAGTGCGCAAACTACGGGTCCACGTGATTGGCAAGAACAGCAAGTTTGTGCGGCCACTGGAGACGCTCGTGGCGCGCGACGAAGCGCCTCATGTCATTGACGACTGGCGTGCGTACAAAGCGGCGTTGCTGTGCCACTGCGTCCGGCCTCAGGCTCAGGCACAGGCCGTGGAGCACCACCATCACCATAACCGTCTTCACACCCACAGTCACCACTCACGGTCACGAAGCCGTAGCCACAGTCACAGCCATAGCGATATCCGCTGCCAGGGACACCGGCGAAGTGGAAGCGTGAGTACGTAGATCTAGAGTAGCGGGAGTCTCTCCGAGTCCATTTTAAATACTAATCACACTGGTGGGGAGAGCTCCCACGGCCTCCTCTATGCTAACTGTACCAAGACTCACGCTCAGTCGATTGCCGAGCCGCTGTTGTGAAATTCTTCGAGGTCTTTGCTAGTCACAAAAGAGTGGATTGACGGCCGCTGTTGCGGTTGCGCAAACGACGTGCGGCTGTGGGTGTTTCGAATCGGACCGCCGAGGGCAAACGATCCGTTTGTGCCTCCCGACACGGTCGTGTTCGAGGACATGCTGCCATCGCTCATATCACTCATGCGGCCAGACGACTCACGCAAGAGACTCTTTCGGATCGGCGTCCCACGCGTGATCTCGCGGACCGCGTCCTGGATCCCAACCCGCTTCTCCATATCGCCCAAGCGGTCCTGAAGCTGATCCATCTGGGTCTCGACGCGACTCCGCAGCGAATCGACCTCATCGGAAACCCGCGCGACCTGCAAGAGAATCGCTTGCATGGATTTCTCCATAGCGATCGCCCACGCAGGCGGCGCCGTCGACATTGTTGCCCGCTGTGGCGGGGTCGAGTCCTGCCCGCCTATTGCGTGGGTCACACCGTTCGATCGATGCGAGTCGATCTCGGTAACGCCGTCACTCTCGTAGGTCGGCCGGTGACCGGACTGCGGCAGGCTGGACGAGCTGGACTGACTACTGATGCGCGACACGAACGTTGTGGAAGGCGTGGGCTCCAACGACGCCGTCACGACACCGTGCGGAGCCTCCGTCTCCGTAGTGGACGATGACCCACCGTCCGCTGCATTTGACGTACCACTCCCCGCGACCGCACACGCCACGGCGCGGGCCGTTGCCTGTGCGGTCGCCATGGCCATCGCCGCAGCTGCCGACTGGAACTTGCGTTTCGCAGTGGCGGTCGTCGTTATTGTACTGTACTGCATCTCGGCCTGGGCGTGGAAGAGACTATTCAAATCCTCAATCTTGGTGCGAATGTACTCGACATTGACTTCCATCATCTCGAGCATGGTCATCTGCTTGTCCATGGGGTCGCTCACGTCGTGGGACTTGACAAATCGCTTGACCTGGCGGTAGACCCGCAACACCTCATAGAGCTTGTTCTCGGCCTTGGCGAGTCCATGGCCCCGTCGCTGAACGGCCCGCACGTGCACAAACGCCTGAATTGCCCGCGCTGCGTGGTTCTGGATGAGCCGTCGGTTTTCGTCCTTTTTGATAAACGCATTGACTTTGTGCTCGGACCGCGTGAGCACGAGGTACGTCGACATGACCGCGATCGTCACGGCCGTAAACATCGTCCCAAAGAGCCCCGCGAGCACCGAGATGAAGCGTCCGGCCGCCGTGCGCGGCACGACGTCACCGTAGCCGATCGTGAGCATCGTAATCACGAGCGTCCACAGAGCGTCGGTCCATTGAATCGGCGCGCAACACGAGTCGGCGTGGAACGCACAGAGGAACCGCTCGACGACAAACAGCGCGTAGCTCGTAGCCAGGAGCAGCAACGCAAAGCTCACTAAAAGCCATCGGCTCGGGCGATTGCGTAGCGTTGCTTTGAGGAAAAATGCTGCTGAGAAATCTACGTTCGTGAGAGCACCAATGAACCAGCCATTGCTGGAATTGAACGCGTCGCGAAACTGGAGCATGCGAAAGAGAAGAAAGAAGCGTGGAAACATACAGAGACTGGAGGCGATCACGAGGTTGGGCCACTGTGGATCAATAGCCTCAAGGCCGGGGAACGGATGGATCGCAAATACCAAAAGCTCGAGCACGAGCGGATATCGCAATGGCGACGAGAGCAGCGTGGCCGTGGGCGGCACGAGGTTTTTAATCTTGAGCACGTCGCATTCGGCGACGTAAAATGCGCGGATGTAGTAGAGCAAAAGCAGCGTCGAGAGCGAGAGGAGCACGCGCAGCGCGTGGAGCATCATGCGGCCGTCGGCCACGGGCACGGCAGACGCCAACGACAACTTACACGCGGGGCATTGGGTACTGGGGTCCACACCACACACTCCCGAAAAGCCTTTGGTGTTGGCAAACCACAGGTACTCCATTTGCACGACCATGATTGCGACGCCAAACGCCGCATAGAAGAGCTGGCACGCAGTGTAACGCCGCTGCAATGCGACGAGCCGTATCCGTTGCTCCTGGGAATTGAGCGCGGTGAGGTTGTGGCTGACGTTGGTGTTGGTGTTGGTGTTGGTGTTGGCCTCGTGGCGGACGCTATTGTGGACTGGGGGTTTAGCGGGCGACGTGAGGGTTTGCTGCGTGGGGCCGACGTCCAGCGGCACGATCTCATTCTTGGCAGGCATTCCGACAGCGCATGCGCTGTGGGGTGGCAGCTTAGTTGAACAGACTCACGGCTACTAGTACAACGGTTGATGTTGTATTCGATCGCCTGTTGGGCAACAGTGAGTGAATGAAAATAGCAACGTGGCCGTCAGCGAAAAGACCCTCCACATCCGTTTAGAACATATCGCTTTTGCAGTGAAAACCGCTACACCAAGGACTGCGAGGCACCGGTCGTCAATACGTTCGTTGTTTTCACACAACGGGACTCAGCGCGAGAGAGAGAAACACACCTCATGTGTTCCGTATCGTGTTTACCGAGAGCACATTAGACTTATTCCGACTACAGTACTTAGTAGAAGAACCCAATGATCTTGCCACCCGTGTGCTTGCGACGGGCTTCGTGGTGGTCCATGATGCCGAAGGTCGTGCTGAGCACAATGTGACCGAACTGACGCGACGGCAAGAGGTTGTTGATCCACTTCTCAATCTCGGTCAGCTTGATGTCGAAACGCGGCGAAATCACACCGCACTTGTTGATGCGGCCCTTGAGCTCGACGACAATCTTGCCACCACGGTGGTCGTCGACAATCTCGAACTCGCCAATGTAACCTACAGAGAATGAACGCTAGTCAGCACTAGAGGATTTAACGGGGAAGAGGGCCAGCGAACGTACCGTTCTTCTGCATGACCTGGAGGAACTTGACAATGACCTTGGACGACGGGCGGATGAGCACCTGACGCTTTCCGCGCTTTTCGGCGTTGTACATGTTCTTAAGGCAGTCGGCAAGCACGCTCATTCGCACCATTCTGTTATCGGCAGAAAAGCTGTTAATGGTCACATTCAATAGCCAAGGTCAACTCGCCCCCCTTTCGAATCGGCACGACCCGAGCAGCACACACACTTCGATCCGTTCTCCACCCACCCTCTTTCCTCACCAGTCAAACACACAGGAGTTCCCTATAAAGGGAACTACAACCGCGCATTGACCGCCGCCATGCAGCGACGTGGTGAGGAAGAGCAGAGGGTTAAACAGAGAGAAAGACGCAATGCGTGGAGCGTAGGGGAACTTGCGAAAGGGGAAAGCGGCTGCCTCCACAGTCACGTCGCGGTGCGGGGAGCAGGCCTCGGATGCTCCGACAAGCAGAGCATGCGAGCGCGCGACCACGCGACCGCGACGTGGCTGATGCTGGAAGGACGCGCGCCGACGCGCGGGGCGCGAGCAGACAGGAGAGAGGAGAGAGAGCGGCGCTTACTTGGCTAAGTTGGCGGATCGAAACGAACGGTAGGCTCTGGGGATTCACGAATGATCGGCCTTGGCATTCCGGTCGCGAGCAGTGCAGGATGAGACTACCAAGAGTGACTGGTGGAGGTGGTGCCACTTACCGGTATCTCATTCAACCAATCAGATCACGTTTTTGAAATACCGGTTTTAGAGTGTTGCACGAAAGTCGCTGGAATGGAGTTTGAACGTCTAGAGTGATGGTCACGAAGGTTGCTACACGCTTCAACTGAAGATGGAAAGCAAAAATGACCAGCAGAAATGACCAGAATTGTCGCGTTGACGGCAGCGCCGGCGGATGCCATTCAGACACCGAGAGGTAGATCATGAGATAGAACACCTCTACGAAGAGAGACAGTTCGAGTTGTAAAGCGATGGACGGACAGGCAGAAAAATATGTGTATGCGTGGCATCGTCAAGAATGCACTTACGCTGCTCGTGGCGCAAGCTGCTAGTCAGTAGCGTGTGCTCGTCGACCGCACGGACGAGTCTGACCTTAGTATGCTCACTCTGGTCAGCTCATGGGAAGGGCCAAATAGTTCGTCCTCGTCTTTCGGTGGCGCCGTCATGTGCTCCACACGTGATCAATGTCCCGTGCTCCAGTATTCGCTCGAGTGGGATTGCACCACAAGAGTCGCACAAGAGCTAACTTTCATCACGCTCACGTGCTATGCCGTCCTTTGCGGGTGACCTCGTCATCCGCAAAGGACGTCGCGCTGATCGACTAGGATTTTGTATCTTTACGTTACCAGCGCTGGGTAGCGTTCGTCTCCGATGTCTAAGCACGCGACGTCGCGTCGATCGCTTTACTCCAAGCCACCATCGATCACGCATTACCGCGTTTTAAGCGGCATCGACTTTGTTGAGCCGGATAGTCGGGGACGAAGACGTTTGACTATCGGCCTTTTGTCTACATGACAGCAATTGGTCGTCACGCTGTCCGTCGCTGTTTCAACACGCACTGACGGTGCACGACGTAGAGCTGCTAGGCACCACAGAAACAACCAACTACCATCAATCCAGCTCACTACGGAATCCATCCGAAGGCAGCAGCTGACGACTGACGACTAACGCATGATTGCTAGAACCGACGACTGGAGCTGCATGCACCACAAGACCAACGAACATGCAGGCATGACAGCCTCGCGTCACTGTGACTGCGACGTCCAGCACGTTGTGGTTGGTGCTTGGCGCGTCTGAAAAAGCGGACCGGGTAACTGACGGCCACGTCACGGAGACTGAGCCGCACTACAGTATGCCCCGAGACGAGCTGCTAGACTCAAGACACAAGACGCACGACGCACTTCACACCGAGCAGCACAGACAGAGACACAAACTCAGGAGGATAAAAAATTAACACGTAGACACCAAGAGTGAGTTCGACGCAAATCGTTCTCGTTTTGCCGACTTTCTTACCAACCGAAACAGACAGCACGAGCACGAGATTGGACGGCCGGAAGACACGAACACACGCCGACGAACAACACCAGGATACTCGACACTGTCCGACGGTCCCATCCACCTTCGGTCCCAAGCCACTACCACTTACCCACACCATAGGATGCCAGACCCACCCAAGCAATCGGACCGTCCTCAGACTCGCGACAAGCACTGGCCTCGGCCAACGAACAACATCGATCCACACGCTTAGGACCGATCGGGGAATACAGCAGCGGCACAAGTTGCCGTTGCGGCAGTAGCAGTCGCAGTATTTGCA
>JAADVD010000417.1:0-25470 GCA_023334535.1 Pythium vanterpoolii
GCCCGGCTCGCCCTCGGCCGTCGAAGCAATACGTTTGCCGTACCCCATGGGATACTGCGGAATGAATACCTGCTCGTCCATCTTGGGGCCGCTCCCTCGCAATTGCAAGTATCCACCGACTTGGCTAAGTAGCGTCGCGACCGGGACGCCATCGTCGGGCGTCAGCTTGAGCAATGCATAGTCGTACGGAGTCGATACCGCCACCAGCGAGGCCGAGCGCACGTGAATCCGCCCGGGACACGCTGCCCGTTCCCTGCACGTTTGGATGCCGCACTGCGACGCCTCGGCAAAAAACTCGACGCCCAGGTTCATGGCATCAATCCAATTGCGGACACAGTGCTGGTTCGTCAACAAGTGGCCTTCGCACCCCAACAGAAAGCCCGTGCAATAGGCAATGTTGAAATTGTTGTCTTTGCGAATCACGAGGCGCGCAACGGCTCGCGACGCCGCATACATGGCCGCGCCACCAGTGACACTGCCATTCTCATAGCACGCGGCTTCTTGGGATTCGTCGGTGCCACACAAACTCTCGTTAATTTCGCTGGCGGCATTGGTAGACGACGTGTTGGTGGCATCCATGGGGAGAGCAGCGAGTGCCGTGATCGAAGCCTCGTCGCCGACAGCAACCTTCACTGCCTCGGCTTCGGGTGTGAATCGCAGCCCGTCGATCGCAAAGCCCCAGCACTCGCCGTCATTTTTATTCTCGCGGTCAGTATCGCTCGACTTGAATAGCTCGACGATAATGCCGTTTCCAGCGACCGCCTTGGTGAAAAAGTCACCACTTGTGTTGCGACCCGCGAGGGCGAGTCTGGTCGACGCGCTCGAGCCGTCGATGGCGCGGACCACGACCAGGTCATTGCGCGGTAGGCGAAAGCTTCGCATGTGAAGCACGTACAATCCCTTGCCGAGGCCGCCATTGTACTGAAAATGAAAAGCCGCCGATGCCGCGTCGGGACTGTCGCTCATGGACGGGGGCAAGGCCGTATAGTCGGAAAAATTACAACCAGCGCCGATTTGGAGCGGGACTTCGGTGGGTGCGGCGTGCGCACAAGAGACGAGGAAGAAGGTGAGCGCGAGCAGCGTAAACGCCGCAGCGCTGCGACCGAGAAGCAGAGAAGTCATGGGTGGGCGAGCGGGAGAGAACGCGAGTGACAGAGAAGTTGCAACGAGGACACCAGCAAAGGCGTGTGGGTGATGTGACATGTTGAGGCGCGGTGGATGGAGTGGGAGAAGGAATGGTGGCTCCGTATGCGACGAGGCGAGAGCGATGGAGATCCGTCAAATGTGATGTCGAAAACATGATGAATTGAGGCTCTGAACGGAGAATAGATTGTTTAGGTAGTGTAGGCGTCAGCAAGAAATGTCCTCACGACCCGGGCAGAAGAATTTAGTCGGATGGTCAACTAACAGTTTTTCTTCCGTGATGGAGGGCATTTGAGTGGAAGAGTGTTCAGAATCGCGCTCACGTCTATCGAGACTGGTGTGAAAACTGTCGGCTTGGAGCAAAGATCTTCGGCGGAAATCGCGTTGTTTGATGGCTCTATTGCTGAGCCGGGCGATGATTGTGATGTCGGTTCGGTAGCTGGCTCCACAGCACGCAACTCGACTGGAGAGCGCATACCAGCGAAAGTAAATATATGGCGAGAGAGAACCTTCGTGGTGTACTGCCGTAGTGGGGAAGGCAGCTTCAGTAAGCTTGGAGTATTTCGGCCGGACACGTCATGATCATGTAGCGGGGGTGTACCTGAAGCGCTTGCCGAGCAATCGAGTTCATCTGGGAGCGGGGTGGTATGGGTCTGGGTCTGTGACTGTGCGTCAGAATCCGTAGCGTTACCCACCTTGGCCAACAGTAGTACTGGCGGCGACCGAATAGCAGGAGAACGCGGTGTATCGGCTGACCTGCGCTTAAAGTGTGGTGTCTGTCGAGTGTCCGCCATCTGTGGCACCCGCGTGAACGTACTCAACAAGGCGTCTGCTGCTGCACGCTCATTAGACGATGAGAGATAGTCCGGCGAGGAATACTGTGATCGTGGAGGTAGCGTTCTGGACGTCGAAGCTGTGCGAGGACTCAACGAAGCTGACCTCGATGGCGATGCGACCGTCGCCGCCATGGATGCAGTCGTGGGACTTCGATGACCCGTCGTCTTCTGGAGATCACCTCTTGCTGATCGATAAGACTGCAGCTTGGAGACCGACTGCGCCTTTCTGATCAGCGGAGGTGTTGCGATTCCAGCTCGATGCGATTCCAGCTCTCTTGCTGTTTTTGAGGTCGTCTTGGTCGGAGAACGCGGTGGCTTGCCCGTAGGTTTCGATGACGATTGCTTTTTATCAGTCTACATGCGGTAATAATGTCAGGCATACGCGCTTTCCAAACGACCTATAGACGGAAACTTATAAACGTTACCTGCTGCTTCACTCGCACTAGTAGGACCGAGATGGCACCAGAGGAAGCGCCGGCGAGGTTTTCCATTTGTTGACGCGAGAGTTCACATCCGATCGGAGTCAACACCCTCCCTATATCACCAGCTTCATGAGTACATGATCGCTGTCATGCATCACAAGCAACACACGTACGATTAAGGACGTCCCAATTGATAAGTTTTTGCTGGTAGCGACCAGTCGACGGATAGTTGTGGAGGCCGACGGCGCCGGCCGGCAGCAGTTGCGCGAGCAGCTCGGCCATGAGCACGGCGTCGCTAAAATCGCGCGGCACGTGGTGCACAGAACGCGAGAACTCAAAACCTACGAGCCACTCGTCCAGCATGATGATGTTTCCTGAGGGAAATTGAAGAATGGTGTTTAGCCAGCATCCTCATTGTGTTGGGTGCACGATGGGTTGCTGTTCTAAGCGGGAAACCGGAGTGTTGGTCCCCCTCAACTTGCAAGTTTCCCTCTTATTCAGCAACCACAAATATGGGGGCGGCAAACTCACTTCAACTTCCATTTCCAACTAACGGCAACCATTGGCGATCGAGAAACGATGAAGGCGGTCACGACGGCGATAGAGGCAGCGACGGCGATCACTGAGCGAAGGATAGAGTCGCGGTGGTGCAGTTGATGGCTCGATGGTAGTGTGGTGTGGCGGTTATCTAACACGCATGGATGCGCAGCGAAAACAGGTCGGAAACCTCATCGCAGTCGAGTGCAATGTCGATCTGTTCGTCGGACGCAACACCTGTGTCACATGCCATATCATCTCAGAAAAGCACGCGTTTGAAGCGCAAGAAGAAATTCCACAGCCGAGAGATGAAAAATAACGATTTTAGTTGGCTCGAGACGGCGAGTGTGGAGAAAGACGAGGACGGGATCACAAAGCGATTAGATTTCGACGACCTGGACTTGTGCGACGATAACAACGAGACTGAGAAGAAGACTGAGTCGACGAAGAAGCGACGCGCGCGTATGAAGGAGCAAACCCAACCTGCACAGGAGACCACGTCGCGGCGATCATCGGAAATCCAGCCCATCCGGAATACCTGCGTTCTCGAGTCGCCGCTGGATCACAGGAAAAGTTGCCGCAAGCGCCGAGTCTACGGATTCCGACGAAATGGTACGAGTGGTCTATTGCAGGTTGGAGAATGTTCATGATAGCTCGGTGCTGATGTGGTTTCCATTGCGTTGCAGAACCGAAGCTTCCCCGCAAGCGACCAAAGCGAAGCACCAAGCGTCCCATGAACTTCACTCTGTGTGCCCTGCAACGCATGTTTGCAGAATAGCAATACTACAAGACAAGCCACACGCTCATGATCACAACACAGACGGGTTACACGCAGCAAAAATATTTAGGTTATCCACTCACCAACGCCGTCGCCACCATCGGGCTTGGCCAAAAAAGAGAGTCTATCGCTCACATGATGATGCAATCCTTCTTCATCGACTTAGATCGCGGTCCGCGAGCAGTGGCTGACCCTGGCGCTGGTGCCGCTGGTGTTGCGGCTTCATTCTCTTCATCTCGTTCGGCAATGATCATCGTCTCTCGTAGCGAGCTTCCATTGTGGAGACCCGTGGTCACCGAAAAGTTCGAGATAAAACTCGCGCGCTCGACATTCGACTCGGTGACACTCTCTGGCTCGGTGGTTTGGCTCGCCGTCTCATCGGCGTCTTCGGGTCGCGGCACACCGCTCAGTCCGTGCATCAAGTCAATCATACTGGGGCCAACCTGGTGTGACCGCAGCGTCACGTGACCGTGGACTTCCCGCTCCAGCAGCTTCAGCTACACCAGCCAGGTTGTACAGGTGAGTACTATCCGATTTACCATACGATGATGAAACTGGTGTCCGTACCTTCTCAATGTAGGCATGGCGTGGGGCACTTGCGGGCCGCTTCTGGAGCACGTGTTTGTACGCGCGTTCCAACGTCCATCGCTCGGCGACCATGAGATACGTCATACACACGACGGCCCCTTCGTTGTTGCCATGCGTGCAAAACACAAAGACTGTGCGGTTGTCATTCCGCGCACTGCGGATCATCTCGGTGGCTTTGGCCAATGTGTCCCTGAAGGTTTCATACGAGTAATCGTCGTCCAGCTCCACGCGGCCACGCGTGATTTGTGCGTCTAGCATTAACGGCGTGGCGCTTCGTTTACGTGGGTTCTCAACGTCCAGCACAAAGGTCACGTGGAGATGCCGGAGCAATTGCTCGTCGCGGGCGTGTAGCACAGAGCCTAATATAAAGTGGTCGTCCACAACGCCCGGCACGTCCAGCCTGACGTATCCGCATCAGCAGCTGATGTTAGAAGCTACATGCAGAGATGCTATCGAGATTTCTAACATACCGGTCATCTTGGTCCTGCGGGAGGTCCGCATCCAGCGTCGGCGCCGGCGCCTCACTGCTCACTGTGGTCGAGACGCCCATGCCTGTCTTCTTTCTTGCTGGTTTTCTTTTGGTGGGGATGGTCAGACCAATATTGCCCGCGGGTTCGAGGAAATGTGGGCGGACTAAACCCGTCAAGCGCCAAAACTACTCACATCTCACCAGTTTTGTTGCTCGCGGTGCTTGGGTTTAGACCCATAAATCAGACCCGACCCACATGTCGAGACGGGTTTTGTAGCCACATCGTCAAAGCACTGTCGAGTCTCCGTCAACTCATCCCGTCTAGTTCGTGATTTTGCGGAATGCGATGTCGTCGTCTCCAATATCGTATATCAGAGGATTTCTCTGAACCCACTCAAAGATCGCGACGCTTTGCAGCGAAACATCCGCATGATGCCTTCGCGGCGCGTGCGCTTCCGACCATCGCCAACACCAACGATGCGAGCGGGAACAAGACACCGATATCAGGCCGACGCCAATGCCAGCGCCAATGCCAACGAAGATGGCGACAGCGACGACGAGATGGCGATGCTGAGAGATGCGCTGCATCCCGTGCTCCAGTGGGATTTAGACGCTGTGCGCTGGCTTGTGCAACTACGCGAGGTGAGACACGACCTCGTTTAGTCTGTTCTGGAGACGCAGGACTAAACCCGAAGGTGGTCTAATACGTAGAGAACACCGTGGCTCCAGTCGCTGGTGGTTGCCACGACCTCCAAAGTCCGTACACAAGACATTTCACTTATCTTGTGGTACGTCTTCTCGTCTTCGAATTATATTTGTATTATATTTTAAATTAGTATTAATGCTCCATGTAGGCTCGTGTTTTTCATGATGGTGCCGGAACTCGGCCTGGCATATCTATGGATTGGCATCGTCAATCTGTTGGCCGTCTTGCTGCTGCAGTTTTTCGCCCAAGTGCTTCGCCCTCTGGACGTTGACCCATCGCTGCGTCGCCTCGCTGCCTGTATTGATCCCGATACATTTGGCTTTCCGTGTGTGGATTCCCACATGGCCGTCGTTGTGCTCTTGCCTGTGATCGGAAACACGTCATCTCTCCTCGCACAAACCGCATTCGCATTCGTTGGTGTGTACATCTCCGCTACGCGGTTATTGCTCTGCACAAGGTTCGTCTCCCAGGTCGTTGGGAGTTGGCTCACCGGCCTCACTGGCATTATTATGGGCAACCACGGCCACGTGGTCGTTAAGAGCTACCGACTATCAAGCGGTTGTAACACAGCAGCGATCATCGTAACGCTTGCGCTGCTGATGGTCGTCGTGGGTCAGTGGGTCGAAAACAACGACAGTAGGGTCCTCGGCGTCCCGAAAGCCGATTTTCTTCAGGTGCTTTCTAACATCCTCCGCTCCAACGGCGCTGCCACCACATCGGAAACGTTAGTCGCTCGCGTCTACCAATTTCCACGGTCTAATGAGGATGAAGATGAGGAAGAAGAAGTGATGGGGAAAAAAGACTCGTTCTACTACCTTTTACGGAGTATGCGGAGCCGAGCCCGCGGGACGACACCCTCCCCAACACCGCCGACTCAGCTTTTCTAAATTGTATATAAAATCTAGGAAAGCATCGCTTCAACCTCAGCTTTGAGTGTCTTGGAGACGCGCGGCAAGAGAGCACCCGTACCGACCCACACATTGATCGCGACACTGGCGTTTTCGCTGAGCCGGGCGACAGCGGGGCCGATCGGCATGTGCTGGAGTGAATTCTGTGCTGCCTCCGAGAGCTGGACGAACGGTGCGTGGGCATTCGAGCGCAGCACCAACGCGAGGTCGTCCCGTGTAAACGGCACAAGTCGCTTGGTAAAAAACGTATCGATAAACCCCAACGCTTCTTCGGTCGGGCGGTAATACACCTCGCCCCGCTCGGTCAGTTTGCTAAACACTTTAAGACCGGTGTTTACAATCTCGAGTGCGTCACCGCCCAAACAAGACGCGATAATGGCGTCATCGACGTAATTCACATTGGCCGCTGTGTCGGAGCGACACCAAAACCGTGATTCGAGCGTGGCATCGTCGAGGCCATAAAACTCGGTGAGGAGAACCCACGCTTCGTGCGCGATCGGACGGTACGGCGTCTCGCGCTTGCTCTCTTTCGACGCCCCCTCCTCCGCTTCGTCCTCGACGCGTTGCTTCTTCTGCGGCTGTGAACTCGCAGCAAAGTCGCTCTCGGGGAGATACTGTGCACAACTCTTCATGAGGTGCCCCGTCTCTTTGCAGAGCTTGCACACATAGTCGGGCGGCGGCACGAACGCGAAGTTCTCTTCGAGCGGCGCGAGCCCCGTCTGTGTGACTTCTCCACCAGGCAAATCGCGGAGCTTGCGGAGCACAGCGATGAAAAAGCCGCCAGAGTTTTGGTCGATCGGAACGAGGCGGAGTGTCTTGGCGAGCGAGGTCGAGATGTCACTCTCGCGAGGGGGTGGAAACATCGACTGGAGGATCCGCTGGCCGCGCAGCTCTTGCGGGAGATCCTCGTAGGTCTCGTACCAGTCGTGGAGACTGCGCTCCGCACTCGTCCCTGTAAACACGTGGCCTTTGTGCGTTGATTTCGACTTGGACCGCCAGCCCACAGGCCACGTCGTCCGGCCCTTGCGGGTCACTAGAGCTGGGAGCGTGGTCGAGACATCGACGAGCTCCAGGGCCCCGTCGGCACGCCGCAGCAGCTCGGCGACCACGGCTTCGTTCTCGACCGGATTAAACGAGCACGTCGAATAGACCATGATGCCGCCGACTTTGAGAAGGGCTGCGCCGCGCAGCGCAAGCGCGAGTTGGACCGGGTGGAGCGTGAGACCCTGGCCAATGTGCCACTCTTTCCAGAGCTGCTGGTTCTTGCGGAGCGTGCCGTCGCCGCTACACGGGACGTCGCACAGCACACGGTCAAAGCAATTGGTCGGCTGAACGGTCGTAGCATTGTACAGTCCGGGAAACGTGATACCGGATCCGCACGTGACCACGGCGTTCCGGAGCGTATTGCGCGAGAGCCGATGCACGAGCATGTAGGCGCGTTTCTTGTCGAGGTCGTTGGCGACCACAAGCCCATCGCCGGACAGGAAATCTAGAACCTGGGTGGTTTTTGAGCCCGGCGACGCGCACATGTCGAGCACGCGGTGCGACGGCTGGACGTCCAGCAAGAGCACCGGGAGCATGCTCACGGCTTCTTGGCGGTCGACGACGCCGGCATCGGTGGCCGCCAAGAGCGCCGTGTGGAAGCGCTTGATGGGTGCATGCTTGGGCGCCGTCTTGGAAAGCGCGACGCGACCGCAATCGAGCTCCCATGCGACGTTGGGCAGTGGGTACCACGAAATCGGCACGGGCGGATTTACTGGCGTCGCGTTGTAGGCGAACGTATTGCGTGGGAACTGAAGCTCACCGGCGAGCTGTGTCATGAGTTGTTGCGCTTCGTCTTGACGGTGCAGGTTTAAGCGAAACGACACGGGCAAAGGCTCGTGGAGAAGCGCGAGGAGTGCGCTGAGCTCGGTGTCCGATGCGACGGCATGGGTGCGCCACTGTTAGAGTTGGTTATTTAGTGAATTAGAGACGCGGAGACAGTGCGTTGGAGAGCGCAGCGAGAGAGGGATACGTACGAGGTACTCGCGGAAACTTTGCTTGTACACGTCGAGCGAGGTCTTGGGCTTGGCATCGGACCGCGCGGGCGTCTCCACGACGACCTTTGCCATAGTTGACAGGGTACAGTCAACTCAATTTGGCTGGTGATTGGCGCACACGCGTACCCCATTTCGTAATCACTGTATCTACTTATATACGGTATCTTAAATTAGTCCACGCTAGCTTATGTATCCATACACAAACTAGCTCCGTTTTAGATGGCTAATATGTGTGCTGCAAGTGCATATTTGACATTCGATATTTTTTCACCCGCTCGTTCTCCTCCTCCTCCTTCCTCCTTCCTCCTTCCTCCCTCCATTCATCATCCTCCGCCGCACAGCCAATGTTCGCCAACACGTGGTCTGCTCTGGACCAGCACCGACTCGCGAATCCGCCCGCGAAGCTCTGGCGTGTGGAGCCTTCAGGGAGCCAAGACAGCACCTTCATCTCCCGCGCTGCACCTGAATTCAATGGGTGGGACGTGACAAGGACATGCTGGGAAGCAGTCTCACGAACCTCACACGTAGGAGGCGTAAAATTTGGTGACATTCGTTATCCTGTAAGCGAGCCCAAGCTAACTGGTGGGCAACCGTCACTGGAACTTCACCTTCACTTCCCATTTGCGACCGCTCATCACTCTCTCCATCATTCTCTCTCTCTCGGAGTCACTATGTTTGCCAGCACGTGGCACGTCGTAGATGCACGGCGCCTTTCCGATCCGCCAGCCACGCTTTGGCGCGTCGTGCACGCTGGGACCAAGACAGCGTCTTCTCGTCCCGCGCTACACCCGCATCCAGTGTGACCGCGAATTTGCGGCGACCAAGCGGCAGCACATCAACTGGTACAACCACTAGCCGACGCCGTTTCGCTCAACTTTCTCCACCCATGGCCACGCACTCAACTGAGCACGCAGATGCACGACCCCAGCGTCCAAGTCCACGAGACTAGAATCGATGGACTGTTGGTGTTTGGCGCCGGCGGCGACGCCTTTCTCGTGCTCGACGAGATCCCGCACGATAATGTGATGCATACTGTTTCCATGCGCCGCCCAGTGGCGAGACTGCAACGCTTAAAACGCGGGGGTCGTGGGCGGCGCACAGGCGGCTACGACCCGTACTCTGTGCCACAGAGGCAGAGCAAGCCAGCGGAGACGCAGTCGTGGGAGGAGTACGACACGACAAGCAGCGACAAATCGTCCGACGGATATCAACATAGGAGGAGAAGCGTTTTTAGCCGGATACATGCAGTCGCTGGCGTGCTTTCTTAACTCCAACTATTGTCCAACACTGGGTGTTCGTTGTCTCAGGTATATGACAGTGAATTTATCCCGTTGATGACGACGAACCGTCAATACTACCAGAGCTGACAATGGCAGCGAGTTACTGGAGCCTCAGACTAATACCACCTGCACCATGATGAGTTGAGACTATTGTTCCCGCGACCAAATCGTGAAGCTCATTCTGCGAAACATTCGAATGAAGATGAGTCTAATTCTGCGTCCATAACAAATAAATGCCCACACAACTATGATGAAATCGCACCGTGTGGTCTGGGAGCTCGTCGTCCGCACAAAGTTCAGACGCGAACAATGCGTTGTCCACGGTGGTAGAAACGCGTCGCCATCCCCAATATGCGTGTGGACGCGCGTGACGTAGCACGACTCAATCAGTCCACGCGCCAATGCTTCGCCGTAGAGCTGCTCGCCGCCGCCTACAAAAAGACGCGTCACGTGTGCGTACGACGCATGCGTCTGCGCCAGCGTGATGGCGTCATCTAGCGATGCGACTACGGCAAGACTGGTCATTGCATCTACAAGCTCCACTTCAGCAGACGACCTAGCGGCTGCGAGGCTCGGCGACACGACGATGGTGTGGCGGTTCGCAAGCGGCTCGTTGAGCTCTTGGAACGAGCGGCGACCGAGCACGAGCACTTGGCCACGCGTCGCGGTCACAAAGAATGACCAGTCGCTCGGTAATTTCCAGGGCAACGCACCGCCGCGGCCAATCACGCGGTTGAGCGAGCACGCCGCGATGAGCGACACTGGCAGCTTCCGCATCATTGAAAACGAGCATTTCCTATCGAATCGAATTGACCATCATTCCTCATTAGTAGTTGTGGTCCACACGATTTAGCCTTGCGTTTCAACTTCAAGTTCACACAAGTAAGGTTATCTAAGACCAACTAACGCGTCAAGGAAGTGGACAATGACTGCGTGCGTCCCAAGCGAGAACATTGACGACTATATCTGTGGGCACTGCCTGGGAACAGAAGCGACAGCGGCGCCGCTAAGCTATGGGAGAGGAAGAGGTCGAACTCCTCCCTCGAGTCTATGAGTACCTCCACAGTCGATTTCCCATCGGACCAAATCTGCAACATAGACAGTAAACCCACAGCATCGGCTCAAGAAGAGTCTACACATATAAGATATTCTTAAATTTCATGATCCGTCCACCCCAATATTCAAATTTCATCTTGCGTGGTCCACATATTCTCTCCACCATCCAAATCAGAAACTTCAACAAGAGAACAAGATGCCGGGGTCACCAACACCTTCCAAGCTTTCTTGTTCCCCATACTTGTTCTTCTCCTGATTGCCATTCAAGAATTCACCCTCCCTCCTTACTTCAGGCTCCTCCTTCTCCTCCCAGGTCGCCATGACGCTGCTGCTTCTCCTCGTCTTCGTCCTCGCGTCCGCCGTCTCGGCCCACTCGTGGATCGAGTGCCTCGATACCGACCGCACCGTTGTCTTTGACCACGCGGCGTCCTATATCTACGGTGGTCAGCATGCGGCCGGTCTCTGCCAAGGCTACCAGCGCAACTACCGTGGCCGTGGCGAGCATATCCACGACGAAGACCTTATGGTCAAGATCCTCAAAGACGACTACCCAAAACCCAATACCCTCGTCTGCAAACCCGGCGCGTCCTCGCCTCCTACCGCCGACGGCTTCCACAAGCGTCTCCGCGTCACGGCCGGCACGAGTGTGTTCTATGCGTACATGCCGAACGGCCATGTCGCCGTGGACAAGGCTGCGCGTGGCACTCTATATGGTCTCTACTGGTCGGCCCAACCGGCCGTCGATTTGCGGTTTACCACTGACCTCACCGACGCCACGTTACTGGACGGCCGACGCCACGACTTTGACGACGGCGTCTGTGGACAGACCTATGCGAACCGCACGACGCACGAGCTGTCGGGCCGTGCAGGCGACGCGTTTCCGTGCGTCGGGGAATTTACAATCCCCGCGGAGACCCGGCCAGGCGTCTACCAAATGGTGTGGATGTGGAAGTTCTGGGACGAGCAAAACGACCAGCGTGAGATTGTCACGGTCGGTGGCAAGTACGGCGGCGCCGCGTACAGTAGCTGCTTTGACGTTGAAGTCACAGCGGCGGGGGAGGACGTCTACCAGCCCGGCACGGTCATCCCTCCAGAGGGCGGAGCGGATACTGAGGCTGAAAGTGAGAACGACACTCAAGCACCGTCATGGACTCGCTTTCGAGAATAATAGAGTCAATGCCACAGAGAGAAGCTCCCTCCTCTCTTCGTGAGATAAGACTCGTATGGAATAGATTACCTTAACTGAGAAATTACACTTTAGTTACTACTGATACTGGCGCTGATATTAGTCACAAGGGAGGCCGGAGGAGCGGACGGAGGAAGTGGAGAGGGAGGTGATGAAGATCCTTCCAGAACCGGCTTGGATGGAGCCGTTGCAGCCGGCGATGGGGGTGTGGCGGACGAGGCCACCACAGTCGTTGATATGGAGGAGGGGGCCGGCGAAGAGGAGGGGGAGGAGGACGGAACCGTGGTGGACGGTGATGTCAGCACCGGTATAGAAGAGGTGGAGGCGGAGGACGTGGCGGACGAGACCACAGCGGAGGCAGAGGTCGAGACAGCGGAGGACACGGAAGACACTGAACTCGATCCAAGCGGCGGCGGTGGCGGCAGCAGCGTGGGGAATTTGCTGTGTTTGTGCATGGTCTCCAGCAGCAACTTGGTCGAGAGCGACGGCGGCGGCATGGGTGGACCAATGACCGACGACGGCGAGATCACCGACGTGAGGATCGACGACACGCTCGTCGGGCCCGTCGCTAACGGCCCTAGTGGCCGCGCTCGTTCGACCGCCGCGGCAAATCCAATGGACGTGGGCAAGTGGAAGAGCGGATGCGGCGCTGATGTTGGCATTGGCATCGGCTCGCGCTCAGGCTGCTGCTGGTGGTGGTGGTTGCTGCTGGTGGTAGAGTCGATGGCGGGCGACGCGATCCGCGCAGGGGTCGTGTACCCCTTGGGTGCTGGTGACGCGTGGGCGTTGACGTTGGCGTTAGCGCTGGCGTTAGCGGTAGCGTTCCCGGTCGACGGACGAGCGGGTGACGGCGCAGCCGACGACGTAGCCGAGCCCGTGAGAAACAATCCGCTTGACGCCCCCGGTGGTGCGTGCGGCGGATGCGGAGGCATGTGACCCATACCACCCATTGCTGGTCGCATGGGGATCACCGGCGCTGTACCACCCGACGTAATCGGCACCAGCTCGAGCAGTCGCTTGGTCAGCTGAAGCGACGACAGATCTTTGTTGACGACATAAACAAACTTGAGGTCGTGGAATTTGTCCGACGTCGGGTAGATCATCGCCCGTAAGAGCTGTGCGGTCTCGCGCTCGAGGAGCCGCTCGTCCTCCAGTAAACAGATCCGCAAATACATTTCCTTGCGGATCGCAAAGTGAAGATCCACGTACGAGTTCATGGGGATGCCGACACCAATCGACGACGACGACGACGACGGCATGGGCGGCGTGCGGCCGTTCGTCGTGCTGTTGCTGTTACTCGTGGTTGTAGAGGTGGCGGAGAAGCCAACCGCTTTGTCGCTTTCGTGCTTGACCAAGAGTGCCTTGCGCTCGGCCGCTGTCATCCGCGGCTTTTGCGACCGCCGGGAGGTCGTAGTCGGGGGTGGTGGCAGCGTGGTCTCGTCGCTCATGGACTGGGCCGCGACCTCACGCAGAATATCAAACGCACTGAGGGGTGCGCTACGGTTAGACGTTGCTGCGGTTCCTGAGGTTGCTGAGGTCACACAGGTCGCCGCGGCCGCGGCCTTGGCGGTCTTGGCGTCACGTCCCGTGACCCACACTTTCGACCGCGTCGGTGCCGTCTTCTTGGCGTGCGTTGCTGGTGGTGCCAGTGAATCCTTCTCCATTTTGACTCGCACCGATGAACCCGAGGATGCAGTGGCCGGGATCGTCTGAGTCGGCGTCGGAGTCTGAGCGCCAAGCGGCGGCGACTCGCGCGGCGGCAACGACGGACTGTTGAGAAGCGACGACACCGAGTGGCCCGAGACCTTGCGCTTGATCACGGGCTTGTCCATTGTCAGCGTCTCGCTACCATCCCCAGCAGTCGCTTGTGATATATCCTCCGACGGTGCCTTCGACGCGTCTAACGCGTCAATCGGAATCGACTTGGTCTCATTCGCCGACGCGTTAGACGCTTCGCCCGAGGGCTCACCTACGGACTCCTCCATACTGACGTCCTTGTCTTGCACTCGTGTCTCTATCGTTTGGGCCTTCGTCTCTCGATCGTCATGGTTGACGATCTCGTGGTCTTTCGTCTCTTCGTCTACTTCGGGGGACGCTGAGCGATCGCCCCGTTTAAACTTTAGACCCCCCCTCTTTCCATTCGCATCGCTCTCGCTCTTCTTCACAGGGGACGACGACGCTGCTAATGGAGCTGCCTTTGCTCGCTTGTCCGAGCCATTGGAGCCGACCGATTCAACGGAATTCGCACGCCGTCGCTTTTTGCTTTTCGACACAGTAGCCATATTCTCATCCCGAATATTTTCCTTTTCGCTGGCTTTTTTAGACGCTTTGGACCGGACCGGTTCCGGTTCCGGTCCCGGTCGGTCGTCTTCATCCTCCTCCTCCTCACTCTCGCTCTGGACAATCAGCTTCGTCGATCGCTTTTTCGACGACGAAGCAGAGGAACTAACCGCGTCGTCGCCGTTAGACGCTGCCTTTCGTCGACTCGATGACGTCGTCGTCGTATTCGTCGTATTCGTGGTCGCGGCTGTGGAACCAATCGCACTGGTAGCTTTGCTGGATTTCGTACTGGTTGCCGTGGTCCGCGTGCCGCTGTAGAATCCTTTGGCATCGTCGAGACAGGACGGGCAGACGTAGGTCGTATCCTTGAAGCGCCCCGAGCTTTTGATCGGAGGCAGACACCCAATGTGGAACCACCGGTTGCAGCAGTCGCACGCTAAGCTCTCGTTAATGCGCTCGTCGTCCATGGCGTACCAAATGTCAAACGACTTGCTCCACCGCAAAAAGTGGATTTTCACGCGCTCGTTCTTGGCGTCGACATCGGTGATCACAGCGTTGTACAGCACCTCGTCGTTCTCGACCAAGACGCTTTGGTTGACTTTGAAGCCCGTGGCGTCCGTACTACTCTCGATCGCTTTGTTATCCCCTGCCTTTTTGGTAGTGGCAGTCGACACAGTCGCGGGTTCGACAGCCGTCGAGTTGAACGGCCGGTGGCACTCGCCGCACTTGGCATTGATCTCATTCGCATCGTCGTCGTCGTCCGATTCGCCGTCGGCCTGTTCAGCTTCGCACTTTTTACAACAAAAGCCGTTGGCGGTGGCGTCAATTTGTTCGCCTCGCGCTTTCGCACACTTGGTGTGGAAGCCGTGGCCGCACCAGTCGCAGAACATATCGCACTGGGTCTTGTCGCAGACCACACAGTGGCGCAGCGCCTTGCGGTAGGCCACGAAATCGCAGACGTGGCAACCGCTCTGAGCGACTTTCTTGGTGTTGGCCACGGCCTTGGCGTTGGCGCCGATTTCGAGTTGTGACGGGTTCCCGCATTGTTCGCACTCGCGCGAAGACGTGGGCGTGCCAGCGGACGGCGAACCGGTCGAGGACGAGATGCTGTTGCGCATGCCGCTGGGGGCGGTGATAGCGAGTGGAGAAGAGGGAGCGAGCGGGGGGAGCGTCGGGGAGGAGATACCGGCAGAGGACGCGCTGCGGCGCGGCGTGGCTTTTTTCTTACGGCGTTTGGTCTTGTCGTATCCGCTAGTGGTCGAGGAGGAGGAAGTCTTGGCGCTTTTCGAACTGCTGGTCTTGAGTCGACTCATAGGGGAGGGGAGAGGAGATCGACACGGTGTGGTGCTGGCATCCACTAGGGCCAAGAGAGCGGAACGGAAAGATAAGAGGAGACGGCAATTTAGACGCGCCACCAATAACGCGTGCGACCGTCACAAACTCTTCCACTTCACTTCGCTTTGGAGGTGGTCGCCCTGGACAAAGAGGCGAAGAGGACGAAGCAGAGCAGGGGGAGGGCCGGCGCGGTGGATTATTCAGAAATGGCTCAAAGAAGAACGCAAAAACCCTTTAGACTTTTTGGACTCAGATCCCCCTTTGGACCAACGAAGCGCATCTCCACATGGCCAAACGCTTTCCCAAAGGTCCTTGAATTTCGAATCCAAACAACCTTTTTACCCTAACCTTTCACTCGGTTCGGTCGAACCGCCCGCTCCGGTCCAGCAGCTGCCCTACACCTGCAGCAAAGACGCACTCTGATTGGCTATCCCAGTCGGCCTAGCAGCGATTCACGGTTAGACCGGTCGTGTGACGCACCACGGTGACGTCGTCATGCCTGCTTCAAGCGAGGGTGGATCCTATGCGAAAGGGGAGACAGAGCTATTCAAACGGCAACCTACAAGACCCCAGCGCTGGGCGAGACGACATCTTCTCACTCGCCCAACAGGCACGCGATCTTTTTGTTGATGAATCCATCCACCTTCCTAAAAAGGAAAAAGACGGCTTGAGAGCGGTGTTGTTGGATGAAGAGTGAACAGCCTAACCGGACTGGCATCGAGGGAAATGTGGATGTCTTCCTCTCTGGAAGCTCCACACTTGGACCGGCCACGGAAGTTCCGCGGAAGCCTTCTCATCCAGTGGGTGGAGTCTCGGAGATCGACTCAACACCACAGAGTTCGGTCCGCGTCCGGCTTCTTTGGGGGTGTTGGTCGGACACAGATGGGATGGCGCGGATTCCTAGGTCGCACAGAGAGGGGGCAGCAGGCGCCAACCGAAAGCGTGTGCGAGATTGTACCGTGGCTGAGTTGCCGAGGTGGCTTGCAACTTGCACAGTGCAAGTCGACCAAATTGGAAGAAAACGAAGAAGATTGAGATTGGGCGAGACATTGTCCAGCTGCGGACCCCAAAAGTTAAAGTTCACTGAGTCCACTAGCGAACGTAGACTCGAAAAAAGCAGAAGGATATAGATATGACCACAACAGTTAGTGATCAGGTCTGTTTTCTGGAGGCTAGGGTTACACCTCCAATGACCTCCAGAATCAAAAACTTAGACAGATATTCGCTTTGATTATAAATAGCATTAAAAGGATCAACTGGAAGTCGTGTTCGCTCCTGTCTGTTACAGTCAAGAACTCAAGAACAAAGGGTGCACTTCGGCATGTTGCGTACCCATGAGTCGACCACACGCGGCCACGGCGGCCACAATGGACGCGCGTTCGTGTACGCGTCCTCACAATCATCGTCCACACACCAGAATGATCCCGACCTAATTTCATCCACGGTTTTGAAGGAAACCCGAGGCGTCTCCACCAGGACTGCAGGGCTCTACGCTGATGCGGTCTTCTCTTCCCGACGGCAGCTCAATCTCCATACATATAACCCACATGCTTACCCAAAAGAATATGCAGAAGTGAAGATCGGCGGGCATCCGCTAGACCACCGCCTGTTGCTTCAGGCCGAGTCACAACGCGTTCGGCCGCACGGTCCGTTCAAAACACATCCGCGTCTAACCGCCGTGACGTCCAATCAATCGCTGGCGTTTGAGGCACGCGAACGAGCGGTGCTGGAGTACTCGCCAGTGAAGATTGGTGGCCATGCATTAGACCACGTTCGGTTCTTTGACAAAGGAGTGCCGTCGCGTCCACTGTGGGGATATGTACCCATCTTACCACCAGTCGTGATCTATCCTCGCCGTCCTCAAGCCGCGACGCCTCCAGCACACATGCTCGAGGGCGTGCCGCGCGTTCTATCGAATTTCTATGCATGTAGCCAATGCCGGCACATGCGCCAGTCCCCTCGCGTCCAGCTCTGCTGTGGCCACGCGCTCTGTGCGTCCTGCATCTCATCTGACACCATGCGCCACGTCGTCGTCCCCACGTCCTCCTCTGATTCGTCATTGTGTCTTCTCGAGTGTGTCCAATGCGACGGTTTTGTGGCCATGTCGGCCGTCGTGTTTCCGCCCGACCGCGTCCTCCACGTCGACCACCAGTCCGCGCGGACGTTTCTCCAACATCGACATCACGGTGACCGCGCGGACGCTGCATCCACACTCCCACGCGGCCTCACGTGGACTTCTGGTAGCGCACTGGCCGCACTTGTTGCAACAGTGACCATCGCCAGCGGTCGCCTCCAGATTTCTTCGCCTAGAATCCAGAGAAAAGTAAAGACGGAAATGGACATATCCGTAGCGGAAATGCCGCTCCCCGCGGTGGAAATCTCCATGGAAGACGGCGCTGTGCGCTGGCAAAAGCGTCTGCGTGGACTAGAAAACGCATCGTCCTCGCGTCTCGCGACCTATTGCTTTGAGCGCACGCTTGGTGTTGGGAATTTCGCCGAAGTCATGCTGGTCCGCGACCGCAAAGGCGCGCTCTGCGTACTGAAAGAAAGCGATAAACTACGCGAAGCAGTGAACGAAATGGCGCTGCTCTCTAAGGTTCGCAGTCCCCACGTCGTGCGCATCCACGCGTACTTTGTCGAGGACATTGCCCACCGGCCGTTTGCCTACATTGACATGGAGTATTGCGACCGTGGCGATTTGGGGCAGCGGCTCGTGCGCGACGGGCCTTTAAATGCCGCAACGTTTGATAAGCTGTTTTACCAACTCTGCATTGGCCTGCAAGAGATCCACGCCCACGGCATTGTCCACCGCGACCTCAAGCCCGGCAACGTCCTCCTCACGGTACGCTATTCTATGGTCCGTCACTAGTGGGGATTTGTGCGAATTTGTCTAATCGGAATTTTTGTGGATATTCCAGTCGGACGGCGTCGCCAAGATTGCGGATTTTGGGGTCTCGACGTGTCTCGAGAGTAATTTGCTGACGCACCACGCGGCCGGCACACTGGCTTTCATGGCGCCCGAAGTGCGGCGCTTTTTCCTAGGCGAAGACGTGGGTTATGACGCCACGGCCGACATTTGGTCGCTCGGTGCCCTCGCCGTGGCGATGCTCTCAGGGGATCCCGAGCCACGCGTGGCGACACGCGTTGCAGATGAAGTAGTGGACGAAGTCGTGGAAAAGCACACACTCAGCGACCGCCACGCAGCGCTGCTACGCGCGACGCTACACGCCGATCCGCAGAAGCGTCCGAGTCTTGCGGAGCTGCTCGCCATGGTCCCACCCATGAGTGCACGACTGTAGCCACTGGATCTAAGACCGAAATGTATTTATTTTGTCGTATTCCTAATTGGAGGCAAGGAACGCATCGACCCACTCGACGGCCATGGGCTCGTCGTTGGTCGCAAGATACTCGCTCAGCGCACTGCGCAGCAACGCCATTTGATGCGGCGCCGTTGCGAACGCACGCGTCTTGAGCTGCATGCGCTTGGCGTCGTCGATTGCGCCACTCACAAACAGCTTTTCCAGCGCTGCATACACAACGCTGCTGTCGTCACTGGAGGGCGCCGCAGCATCCTCAGGCCGTGCACGCTTGAGCGGCAGCTCGACGCCAGTGCTGCCAAAGCCGCCGGCGCCGCGCGCCGTATCGTCGATCTCGTCCACGACCGCAATGTCGGCGTACGCGATGCGCTCGAGGATCAGCTGCGCCACGCGGTCGCCGCGCTTGACTTCAAAATCCTCGTCGGCGTGGTTGAACAGCACGACGCCAACATTGCCGCGGTAGTCAGCGTCTACAGTATCAACAAATTAGTCAATGTTGCACTAGTGGAGAGAGGAGAGACGGGAGAGATGCACCTACCGATGACACCAGCGCCCGTGTCGATGAACTTCTTGAGGGCAAGGCCCGAGCGCGGGGCTACAGGTCGCGAATATTTAGTTGTTCCAACGATCCAGCACCAACAAACCAGCAAATCTTGTACAACGTACCAACACGCGCGTAGCATCCGTCGGGCACGGCGATCGCGAGGTCAGTCTTGACGAGGCCCTTGCCGCGCGCTGGAATGACGGCGTCGTAGGCAGATGAGAGATCAAAGCCGGCGGCCAGCGCCGAGCCGCGCGTCGGCAGGATCGCCAATTCCGTCAGCTTCTTCACGCGCAACACGTTCATTTTGTTGGTGTCGTTGGTTCTGAGAAATGAGTTTGTTGGCGCCAACTTTTCAACAAAGCAATCGAATCCTTCGAGTGAGACCCCAAAATCCAGAGAAGTTACCGCTTTCAACAGAAGCCAATTCATCCCTCCCCGCATTCTAGTGACCATTGATACTCCCCCTTTGGCTGGAGGCCGAGGATTAGGGTCCAAGCCCCGTTTTTCGTGCGCACAGTGTAAAAGGTTTAGAGTCAAGGCACTAGTTGATGTAAGCTACCTGTGACGAGGCAATTTTTGTACTTTTGGGAAGGTTTCTGTAAAAAACGGTGATTTGTTTGGATTTTAGCGTCTCGCATGCTTCGCGCCAACAAGTTGATTCGCCTCTGATTGGTTCATCCTCGAGAAGACTATCATCCAATAAAACGCTGGTATGGTAGCTTTGTCCAAAGAAGACCATTCTATTTCGAACGTCCGGCATTGTAGCTCAAATCGTCCAGGTATAAGAGATGCCGCCATGCGTGGGAAGCGGCGCGGATACACGCAGAAAAGTCCAAACTGTCTCACAGTCACAATTAAAACTGACTCGGGGACGCGGCGCTAACCGCCAGTTCAAAGACTGATCGTTTCCAGGTCGTCATGAAGCTCATTCTCCAAAAATGAGCAACCTCGTAGACCCTGTGGCGTGCGCACAGGCCATTGTGGACCGTGTATACTCGCCGTACACCGGCCCGACATGGAAGCCCCAGCCATTCCCAAGCCGCTGCCGTCGGTACCTCTGGAGCGATGCGTTCGGTGTCTGTACGTTCCTCTCGCTTTTTCACGCCAGTGATCGCGACGTCAAGTATCTCGACCAAGCCGCGCGCTTAATCACTGATGTTCACGACGATTTGGGTTGCGTGCGCAACTCATCGCAGCGGCTTTCTGGTGCAACCGCTACAATGCCAACGCGCGGTGGCCTCCGTATTGGCAAAGAAGATGAGGCTGATGACGGTCAGTACTTTCACTATCTCACCAAGTGGATGTTTGCCCTCAATCGCATGGCGGCCGCGCACCCAACCGACACACCGTTTAATGACTGGGCGACTGATCTAGCGCGCGTTGCTCATGCTCAGTTTGTAATTCGTGATCCTACTAGTGGAAGGCCGCAGCGCATGGTATGGAAAAAGTCGGTCGATTTAGAGCGCGTACTGGTTTCGAGCGAAGGCAACCTCGACCCCATGGATGCATTGGTCACCTACCGCTTACTGCAACAGGTCAGCAATGATCCGCATGTTCTAAAGCGAGAAATCGCCGATATGCAGCTGCTGGTGGACCGCAAGCTGCCGACGTTTGCGACCCATGACGCACTGGATTCCGGCGAGGCGTTGTGGGCATCGCAATGGTTTCCACGCGACAAGTGGGCACGCGAACTGGAGGACATTGCGCTCAACAGTATGGAGCGACTTTTTCGCTCAGGACGGTTTGCGATGTCAGCGAGCCACCGGCTCATGTTTCGCGAAATGGGTACCGTGCTGGGGCTCGAGGTGGCGATGGCACGCATGGTCGACGACGATGAGCGCAACAAATGGCGCGCCCGCGTGGACGAGTTGTTGCAGTTCTGGAGCGACAAGGTCTACGAACGCGATACCGATATCACGCCGTTGATGTACGCGGCGGCACGGCTGCCAGGTGTGTGGCGGCCAGAGGAGGACAAGAACCACGCGAAAGGTTCGAATTCGAAGACTGCGTGAAAAGCTACGAGATGTTTTGCTGGCCAATAAAGTGTGGTTGTGGCTGTCAGATGTGATTGGATTGGCTATATATATGAACATTATGGCTATGCTTTTGACTAGGTGGACCACTTTGCCCCAGCGTAAACATGATATCGTATCTGAGTACACCCTGACACCCATCGTGGGATTGTGAAAGGTCCCACTTTTTTGTGGACCACGTCACTTTCGACATGATGCCGCTCCAGATCGCGATTTGCGAAGGGGGCACTTCCACGCGGCCCTCCTCCCCCACGCGGACGACACCATCAACCCAATAGCGGACGAGCACCTATGTTCCCCGGCCACTCGAGCATGCACGGCCCTGGCGGAGGCTACCCCTCCAACCCAAGCCACGGCATGGGCATGGGTATGGGCGGCCCCCCGCCGCCCCCTGGTGGCCCGCCCGCCAACAAAAACCCCAACTATTTCACGGACAAAAAGAAGGGCGAAGTCAACGAACTTAAAAACGTACGTTATTTGTTGTTGGTTTCCACTGTATTTGTTGGCGCACCAACGAATTGTGTTGGCGTCCATTAGTTGTTGCGCGAAGTTACGGTCGAGAAAGATTTCAAGCGCAAGCGCGAAATCATTAAAAAAGTGATTGCCTACATGACGCTCGGCATTGACGTGTCGCGGCTCTTTAGCGAAATGGTGCTGTGCGTCGACACGAAAGACCTCATCACCAAGAAAATGGTGTATCTCTACCTCACCAACTATGCCCAAAAGAACTCGGAACTCGCGATCATGTGCATTAACACGCTGCTCAACGACTGCCGTAATGAAGACCCGATGGTGCGCGGCCTCGCGCTCCGCTCGCTCTGTTCGCTTCGACTCGAGTCGATCCTCGAGTACATCCACGATCCATTGCAGCAGTCGCTCACGGACACCAGCGCCTACGTCCGTAAGACCGGCGTGATCGGTATTCTCAAGGTCTTTTCGCTCAATCCGGATTTGATCAAAGAGAGCGATATGATCGATACGCTATACAACATGATCCGCGACCGCGACCCGCAAGTCGTGAGCAACTGCCTCATTGCGCTCAACGAAATCATGGCCGACGAAGGCGGCATGGCCATTAACCAACAGATTGTGCTCCATTTGTTGGGGCGCATTTCGGACTTTAACGAGTGGGGGCAGTGCAACATTCTCCACATTGTCGCGCGCTACAAACCCATGAACGACGAAGAAGTGTTCACAATCATGAACACACTGGAAATGTGTCTCCGCGTGTCCAACAGCGCGGTCGTATTGGCGACCGCCAAGAGTTTTTTCCACCTTACGCAGCGTATGGATGCAATCCAAGCCCAAGTGTTTGAGCGCCTGCGGCAGCCGCTGCTCACGCTCATGGCCGGCGGCTCGCACGAACTCAACTACTGCGTGCTCCACCATATTTTGTTACTGGTCGGCAAGCGGCCGCGCGTGTTTGGGCGTGATTACCGCCAGTTTTACACGCGCTACAACGAGCCGACGCACGTCAAGTACGTGAAAATCGACATCCTGGCGTTGATTGCCGATGTCACAAACGTGGGAGACATTGTGACCGAGCTCAGCGAGTACGTGACCGACGTCGACCAAGAACTCGCGCGCCGCTCAATTCGTGCGATCGCTGATATTGCTGTCAGCACCAACTTTACCGAAGTTGCCTCGGCGGCCCCGCCGTATGGGGGCCAAGCCCCGGACGGCTACGGGGCCCAGTCGGCGGCCCAGGCATTGTCGATGATGCAGGACCGCATTGTCGACACCATGGTCGACTTTCTCGAAATGAATCTTGACTATGTCCGTGATGAATGCTTGGTGGTCATGAAAGACCTCTTGCGCAAGTACCCAGCGAAACGCCACGATGTGTTGACCGTCCTGCCGCGCATTATCCCCCACGTTCAGCAACCGCTCGCGAAAGCCGCGATCGTGTGGCTTTTGGGGGAGTTTGGCCAAGACGTGCGGCGCGCGCCTTACGTGCTCGAAAAGCTCATTGACGAATTCGGTGAAGAGACCGCGCCGGCAGTCCACTTGGAATTGCTGAGTGCGTCGATGAAGCTCTTTTTCAAGCGGCCACCCGAGATGCAGAGCATGTTGGGGCGATTGCTGCAGTGCGCGATCAATGACTCGAACCACCAAGACGTGCGCGACCGCGCGCTGCTCTACTACCGCTTGCTCGAGCGCCAGCCGACCGAGCAGGCCGCGGCGATCGTCGCGCAGTTTAAAGTCGACGATGAGATCTTGGTGTTTGCCGAAATGACCGAGACCGACCTGCAAGAAAAACTGTTTCACGAATTCAATACGCTTTCGGTTGTGTACAACAAACCGAGCGAGCTGTTTATTTCGGCGAGTCACTTGCCGACCGCGGCGGTCGAGGAAGAGGAGGAGGACGACGAAGAGGACGAGGAGGACGACCCTGAAGAGGAGGAGAACCACCACGGATACGACCCGAACCAGCCGCAGTACAGTGCACCGCACGCGGCCAACAATGGCAACGGCCGTGCGGCTGGAGGACCGTCCATGGATCTCTTGGACATGGACTTCGGTGGAGGAGGGGGCGGAGGACCGCCCTTGGCGGTTGCGGCCTCCTCTCCTCCTCCGCCGCCGGCTTTCCAGCTTGTGCCGAACCCGACCATGGACGCGGGCACGTTCCAGCACAAGTGGACCCATAACCGCGTGGTGGGGTCGGTTGCGATCCAGGTCGCGCAGCTGCCGTCGCAGCCTGACATTGAGCGCGCGTTCGCGGCCCATTCGATCTTGACCATGGCGTCGGGCGACGTCGGGCCGCAGCTCAAGTTTTTCTTTTATGCGCAGGACGCGCGCGGCTTTGTGTACCTCATGGAGACGCTGATCGACAAGGCCGAGCGCGTGCTGCGCGCGACGATCAAGGGTGAAGACGACAATGGCGGCGCGCAGCTCGCTGAGCTCATGGCGCGCGTGCTGTAATCGAAAAAGAGAGAAAAAGAAAGAGAAAGAAGATGTAGACAACCGCGTTAAATGCAAGTGGTTTTTTGTGTGTGACGAGAAGCCTGGACAATGCTGGACACTGGTGGATGATTCCAGAGAAGCTGCACGGGAAAAGAGAGAGGCAACATGGTGTGGTGATAGGGATGATATTCATGTAAAAAAGGAAAGGTGAGTTGATGTAAGTATGCACCATATCTAATTCGCCGTGCCCTCCTCCGAAAATCCGGCACGCCCACTCGAATGACCGCTTAGACAATGCCACCCAGCAGCGACGACGACCGCTTCGTTTTCTTCTGTACGGGCGTCGTTGGGATCGGTTCGTCCGCTGCTTGCTGACTCGCAAACGCGTTGAAAATCTGCTCGAGCGTGGTCTGCGACACACTATATTCGCGCACGCCAAGTGCATATTTGGCGTTCTCGATCGTCTCAAACACGGTCGACAGCTTCAAGCGCGAGTCGCTCGCATGCATGTCGGTCGGTTCGCGGATCTTGAACCAGCACGAGTCGTTCTGCCGCTCCAGCAGTGTCACGTCGTCACCGAAATGGTTCTTCAAGAAATTGAGCAGCGCCTCGTACTGCATCTCACCGAGCCACCATGTCGCAAATGTAGACGCCGTCACGTAGCCATCACGCTCAATCGTATGCGCAATGGTGAATCCAGTCGGGTGCGTGTTCGCCAACTTGTCCTCCCATCCCGGCACGCCAAATCGCGCACACGTGTCGGTGATCTGGTCACGAGTAATTTGCGCGTCGAGCGAGTCAAAATGATGAAGCGTGAGATCCGCCACATCCGTTGCTGATGGTGGACGCAGCTTGGCGTCAAACATGAGACCGTCGCCAAACCGGTTCTTTAAGTGCTGCACGCTACCGAGACACTTCAATCCACCACCGACCATGATACCAACCCGTGTGCACAATGCCTCGCACTCTTCCATGCTATGAGTCGTCAGTACGACGGTCGATTCCTTGTTGTACGTTGAGATCTCCGAGATCACGTCCCACATGAAACGTCGTGAGACGGGATCCATACCAGTGGATGGCTCATCTAAGAAGAGGATCGACGGCGAGCC
>JAADVD010000418.1:0-25398 GCA_023334535.1 Pythium vanterpoolii
CATTTCCCGCCCCCCTCTCTGCCCCCGTCTTTACCCCTGTTGCTGCCGCGCCCGCGGCGATTGTCTCGGTCTCTAGTGCCGTCGTGCCAGCATCGCCATTGTCGAATCCGACCAGTGGAGGAGGAAGTCAAAATGCGCGTACGCCGAGTCCGTTTGAAAAACTGAATACGCTCAAGATGTTGTTGGACTGTGGCCACCTCACGCAAGACGAGTATCACGAACGCAAGACCCAGATCATCAACGACATGACCGGTACCTCGACCGACCGCAAGAAACCGTCGCCGCGCCGTGTCTTGCAGCCCATTATGAAGACTGTGGTGCCTCATAATCCGCCGGATTTCGCGCGCATCCCGAAAGAACGCGCCGAGAAACTGAGTTTTGACGTCGATACGCTCGAGTGGCAAGCCACGACGACCCGCATCAAGCTCGATCTCGTGCCGTTTGCCACGGGGCAGCTCCGCAATGCGTACTTTTTGCACGAACTGACCGAGCACGAGACCGTGTTGTCGATTGCGAAATTCAGTATCCGCCCGAGCGACCCGAGCTCGTACTTGAGCGACGTCGAGATGCAAGCGGTCTGTGCGCACTATGCCGAGCTGTATAACGAACACGAGCCGCCGCTCAAGGTCTACTACGCGCGCTCGTGGTTGCTCAAGCTCAAAGACCGCAACGATTTGGTGTGTTCGGTCGAAGAATATTTGCCCGGCGCCTACGTCAAGTACAGTAATAACAATGGGTACGTCGGCAAAGAGACCAGTACCACCGAAGAGCGCGAGCGCAATACGCCGCATGCGTTTTCGCACTTCACGTTTGTCGCGTCGGACTACCGGCTCATGATTGTCGACATTCAAGGCGTGCAAGATAGCTACACCGATCCGCAAATCCACACGGCCGATGGACGCGGCTTTGGTGCGGGTAACCTCGGGACCTTTGGCATGGAAAAGTTTCTCGAGACTCATCGGTGCAACGAAGTATGTCGCTGGCTCGGGCTCAAGAGCATCAGCAAAGAGTACAAACCAGGTGGCACGGCGGCGCCGGAATACCAAATGCCGTTTGGCGAGAAGATCAAAAAGTCGACGAATCGCATTACGGAAGAACGCAATACGTTTTCACGCTCGGTCACGGTCTCGGAAGCGTTTGGCGGTAGCGACATGCTCCAGTCGGCGTTGCACGATGAAGAATCGTTTTCGTCGTCCGTGTCGACCTCGGCCACTGGCTCGTCGTCGCTGCTGTACGGGCAGCCGACCATGCAGCCGTTTTTGCCGTCTATGGACATGAAGAAAATTCCGCTCGAGTCGCGTCCGCCGATGCATCGGCTCTCGCCCCACGCGCGACTAGGGAAAGCCATGCTGAAAAGTCCTCTGGGCGACGACGAGCCGTCGATCTTCTGGCTTTTCATCAAGCGTTTGCTGTGCTGCTGCTGCTGAGGCAGAGCCGAAGCTGCTTTGGGAATGAGGTGTACAAACTAAGAATAGGATGTTGATCGCTATTGCGTCGTTCGGGCTGCTCTATTCAGCAGCGTGGATTTCAAGACGACGTCAAGCACCCCATGGAGAGCGACGCTGCGCCGCCACCAAGCGGCATTAGTGGTGATGGTGCTATCGATGCTGAGGTGGCTTCAACGGCCGACAACCTGTCGCAGCCGACGCCGATCACAAATGTTATTTTGTCGCACGCGGTGACGTCAGCCATTAGTCAGTTGGACACGAAGCGCGCGTTCGATATGATGCTGCTCAACGAGCAAATGACCGCCATGGAAGCCGAGTATAAGTGTCTCAAGGAAGAAAAAGCGTTTTTACGGGACGCTTTGGCCAAGCAATCGCACGAAACGAGCGAAATGTACCATTATTTCCACGGCAAAATGGATACCCAAGTTGCGACCATTACGGCATTGGAAAACGAGTTGGCAGTCGTCCACGCTGACCACGAACGATTGAAGGAGCAGCATACGCAAGCGCTGTCCAAGGCACAGTGCGATGCTCAAGTGGAGCTAACCAAGGCCACTAGCGAGATTGCAAACTTGCGCGACGAGTTGTATCAAGTGCAGTTGTTTGTGACGCAGAAGAAACAAATGGAAGAGCTCGTGCGCGAGCTTCAAGACGAAGTGGTCGCGAAAGAGAAGCAGTTTGCAGCCGACAAGAATGCGCTCGAGCTCAAGGCGCTGTTTGAAAAAGACCGCGTGAAGAAGGAGATGATGGTACACATGCAAGACACCAAAGAGGCACTGCTCTTGCGCACGGACGAGCAGCTTAATACGACCACGAAGCGCACGATGATGGAAAACGACCACTGTATGGAAGAGCTGTCGTTCCAGAGCCGAGAAACCGAGAAGCTGCTCATGCGGTTTCGACACGTCGAAGATGAAGCGCAGCGGCTGCGCGTGGAAAACAAGGTGTTGGAAGCGAATGAGCTCGTGCTCACCAAGAAGAATCACTACTATCAGAAGATATTGAGCCAGCTTAAAAAACAGAGCAAAGAACCAGAGAAACAAGTGCTGGATCGTGGTGATGAGGACGCCGCCCTAGTAGATCAACACGCGTTGCGCGCGACAAAAGAGGAGCTAACTCGTCTCCAGGCAAAGATTCTCGTGGTAGAAGAATCGCTGAAGCACGCGCAGCAGTGGATCCACGCGTTCCAGCACGAAAAGCAGTTTGTGGTCGCGCAACAAGACGAGATCATTCAGTTTTTGTGTCGTGCGCTGGCGGACACGACAAGCGACTGGTCACGCAGGCAAACGTCAAATCCAAGTGAGCGCGATCCGACACGACTGAATAAAGACTATGCGATCGCCGAGACGGCCAAGTCGATGACGACCATGGAAGAGTTGGTGAGTACGATTGCGCCGATCGCACTGGATGAACTCTCGAGCGACGAGACGCGACAGATCCTCGTGCTCTTGCTGGAGAAAATGAAGATGTACCAAGACCAGGTCGCAACGACCTATCGCCGGCGCCAGGTGTTCCCGACAAGTCCACTCGCCTCGAGAGCGTCGAACACGAATCGCGAAATGTTGTCGAAACAACTCGGCGTCGAGCTGCCGCCGATTGCCCAGGCGACGGCCCCAATCACATCGCCGCTCAAGGTCAAGCGGCGCATCCACCCGCACGCGCCTACCACTGGGACCAGTACAACGACCAGCCGGCCGCCTCCGCTAAATCCGGATCTGTTATTCCAGCAGTGCAAGCCTAAGGCATCAAATGCGAATATGAATACAGAGATGGTGCTGTCGCCCAGCCGTCTCTTGAGCATGGCCACGTCGCAGTTCAATTTCTTCCAGCCGACACCGTCGCCTTCGCCTTCGCCATCGCCTGTGAAAAAGCCGACGCTGCTCAAGTACCCTTCAAGTCCCACCAACCATAATTCAGGGAGAACTTTGCTACTTCGAGAAGGCGATTTATCCGAGACAGTCGACGGATATGAGGACATGCACGAGCCATCGCTCGCGGCGACCATTACGCAGCCGTCGGCGTGGTCCACCGACTCACTTCCTGTGTACGATGCGACCAGCAGCAATGGATCCGAGCCGTCGTCCAGTGGAGACCCTCACGCATCCCCACAAAAGACCGTATCGGCTTCTCGACGCAAAGCATAGCATATTAATAGGGAGGAACCTTCTGGAACGAGTATATACCGATAGTCTCCCTTTCTTCTGTCTACTCTTTGGTCAGGTCTTGGTCGGCGTCATTGTGGGTGATCACACCAATTTCCACGAGCTTGCGCGCCAGCTACACACACAGGCGTCAGTGCGCCACCTACCTCACCAAACACAGTACACTTCACAACACTACGTACCGCTGCCGTCGGGAACGAGTCGCTAGACTTGGCACGGTAATTCAATCGCGAGCCAAACGCCCCGCCGTCTTCCGTCTCGTCGTCGTCGTCATTTGTGAGGCCATCAAAGCCAATGACACGCTGCGGACACGCGACACCGTCGTGAAACCCAATGACCGACGGCAGCACACGCACCAATAGTTTCTCGACAAAAAACGGCGCTTTTTCGGCATTGATTTTGAGGAATTTGCACTCAATGTGGGTCGCGGCCAACCGCGTGAGGTGCATGTCCATGATTTTGCAGCGCTCGAAATCGCGGTGGTAGAAATGCACCAACACGCGTTGACTGGAAGTCACTTCTTTGAGGAATTCGTCTTGGGTGATTTCGCGTAGTTCGCCATGGCCTTTGGCCAAGAGTGCTTGCTTTTGCTCGTACTGGGCCTTGAGTTGCGCCAGTCGCTGTGCACGGAGGCTACAGAACAATAATACTTTCAGATCCTTCAGAAGTAGTAATATTTTTCTCTCCGTACCGTTCCAGCTCTGGATCCTGCTCCAGGTCATCCAGTAAAGCATCGTCGTCGTCCTCGTCGTCGTCCTTGTTCCGGAGTTTCGTAGTGCGTGGCATGACGTCTAGAAGGCCATAACCATCGTCTGAAAAATCGCTGTCGTCCGCGTTCTCGTCCTCGTCCTCGTCCTCCTCTCGATTGTTCGTGCGAATGTAGGCGGCGTCGCGTGTGGCTGCATTCGCTTTGGCGTTTTCACGGGCAGTGGCGAGCCGCTGCGTCTTTTCTCTTGCATGCGCATCGTTCGTCTGGCGCTGGCGCTCGGTGGCGCGCTCGTGGCGGTCGTTTTTGAGTTTGAGGTCTTCCATGGCGCCTTGCATGCGGTCGGTTGCTTCGACGTGCGCGGCCGAGTCAAACAGCCCCGAGGTGTTGACCATGGAAAATTTAGACGCCATGGTAGAAGAGACAATGCGCTATCGAATGAGACGGTTTGGAAGGTGGATTGGATGCCTGGAAGTGGCGCTTTAGGCGTGCAAGATGGTAAAGATGCGGTAGCGTCGAGGCGATGGTTCGCGCGCAATTTCGGTTTCTTGGAGAGCGAAGGAAACTTTCCGGATGCGATCTCACAGGTCTTTCTACTCGTTATATAGAGCAATACCATCATATTATAGAGAATATCGAAATGTATAAATCGAACGTTTTTGCTGTGATAACAGACCATTCGATGGTGATTGGCTGAAAACACGCTAAACCGGCAGAAAAAACGATCTTCTAAAAAGAGCCAAAGATTCAGGATGGGACGATGCACATATTGCAGTCGGATGGGCGACCGCTGGCGTGCGTCAACGCCCACTCCATTGGCGCCGTCCGCTCTCGCCACCCAATTTTTCATTTTTTATCGTGGTCGTCCACTTCCTGCGTCATTCATTTCTCAATTTTCGTTCGCCCGTCACCCTCCATTATTGACTTTGATCATGGGGCTCCTCATGGGCTATGCCGGCGCCATGGTCGCCGTGTTTTTCTTTGGCACGTGCTACGTACCGGCGAAAAAGTATCCGACCTACGACGGCATCATATTCCAGTGGTTCATGGTACGTCTCCAGCACATCTGTCTCTTCTGGACCTACTCCTCCTCATACTCAGGATCCCATCCTTCTGTCGCCAGTGCTCGGGCATTCTCATGGTCGGTCTCGTATGGGGATTGGTCAGCAACAACTGGTCGCGGTACGCCGAAACCGGTCTCTACACGTTCCCCGAAGGCATCTTGGGCGGCGCGTCGTTTGCGATTGCCAACCTCCTCATTCCGACAGTCGTCAACAACCTTGGTCTCGGCGTTGGCTTTATGTTGTGGAACGCGACCAACATCGCCGTGGGCTACCTCGTTTCGCGCTTGGGCTTGTTGGGCGTCGAGCAGACCATCCCCCGCATGCCGTGGGTGAGTCTAGTGGGGATTCTGTTTATGCTCGGCTCCATAGGCGTATACGGCATGATCAAACCCACGCTCGTGTCGGACCAGCAAACGGCGACGACGTCGTCGTCGTCTAGCAGCCACAACCTGCGCGACGAAGAACGCTCGCCGCTTTTGCCGCTCGACGCCAATCACAAAGTGCGTCCGTCACAGGACGAGTCGCTCCAGCAAGCACTGCTCCACCCTGAATTGCCCAACTTTGGGCCGTACATGATGCCGGCCGATGTGAGCCACCACGTTGCGCTGATGGACCGCGACGCCGAGCGAAATCGCAAACTCATTGGCATGGTAATTGCGCTCTTGGTTGGTGTGTTTTTGAGTTGCTGCCTCGTCCCGTACGCCAATTGGCAGCAACGCTGCCGTCCGTCGATGGACGCAGCGACCGGCGTGTTGTCGACTTGCAACCCGCTCGACTTCGTGTTCTCGCAGTGCCTTGGCATTTACATTACGAGCACACTGGCGTTTTTGCTCTACTCGCTGTTCCACCGCTTTGTGCTCAAGCGATCCATGCCACGGAGTGTCATGCGGCCGGCCTACATGTGCGGCGTACTCTGGGCCATTGGGCTCACGGGTCAGCTCTACTCGATGGGCGAGCTTGGGTTTGATCAGGCGTATCCGTTGTCGTCGATTGGTCCGGCCATGGTCTCGATGTTTTGGTCGGCGGGGTATTTTAAGGAGATTCAAGGCAAGCGCAACCAAGTCACGCTCGCCATCGCGACCTCGATGGTCTGCGTCGGCATGGCGCTGCGCATGATCGCCCAGTAGATCAGTAAATTGATAACCACGAATGAACTGTGTGTACCCATTTCGTCCACGAGTGTAGCCATGTTCATCACAGGAGACGCAGATGAGCCACGCGGCACGCAAGTGGCCAGTCTTGAAAGTGTCTCCGTGCTACGAGAACACATGTCTTCTCCACTGGGTTGGAATGCTTCCTGTCGTTTCAGTCATGCGCCATCCGCCGCTCGAGTTCCTGTGCGACATCGCACCAACCGCTCTGCAGTGCCAGCGCGCGAGCATCGAGACCGTCTTGATTGTGTACAAATAGCGCAATTTCTGGCAACCACTTGATCAGCGTGTGTACGACCGCTTCGTACCCGCACCACGCAGCCATGTGGAGCGGCGTGTTGCCGCCAGCGCTGTCGGCATAGTCGGCAAAGTCCGGATGGAGCTCGCAGAGGAACGCAACGCTTGCGGGTTCGTTCCGTAAACACGCGTAAAACAGCGGCATACGACCATCGGCGTCGAGCGCGAGCAGATCGGCGTGAAACCGACTATGGAGCACTTGCAGTGACGCGTGCGAGGCAGCGACGTGAGCTGCTGTGGCTTGGGACACAGAATTCGCGAGGTCAACGTCCGCGATAAACTTGGTGTCCAGCAGACATTCGATGATGTCGACACAGTCGCTCCCTGCGGCAGCGTGGAGCGGCGAGTCACCGTACGCGTCGGCACCCGACACTGGATCGTACGCACCCGACGTCGCCAGTAGCTGGCGGATGAGATACTGCGCCGCGTCCGCTTGACGCGCATAGCACGCGTAAAACAACGGCGAGCGGCCTTCGTCGTCGCGCCAGTCGAGAAATTCGGAGCTGCACACAGCGAGCAGCGCTTGCAGACACGCGACGTGGCCGCTCAGCGCCGCCGCGTGAAGTGATGAGGCCAGCGACGTATAGTAACACTCGTCGCACGCCGAGGAGGTCGCAGTCGTGGTTGTGGTGGTGCTTGGGTAGTAGTATTGTGAGTAGCTAGTGAGTGCACACCCCAGCGGCTCGCTGGTCGTCGGTGGCACCGGCAGCACGACGTGGATGGCAGCGTAATTCTGCACAGACTCGTCCCACCGTTGGATTACGAGCGGCAGCTCACGCTGCACCGCTCGCCAGTGCGTCTGCAAATGGGTCGCGACGGCCGCAAGCGCGTCGCTCACTGTTGCACCGGTGCGGGAGACGTCGAGGTCACCACAGCGCGCCAAGACGTCGCCGTCCAGCAGACCAAGGCGGTCCGCCAGCGAGTTGGACTCGACTTGGTGCAGCACGAGCGCCTCATGATCAGAGCTTGTGGCTCGATCTTCGTCGCCTTGAGCGTGAGGCTCAACCGCAGCACCAGCTGCCTCAGTCGTGGCCCATTTGAACGGACTCAGCTGACAACCGAGCAGGCCCTTGCCCTTCCACTTGCGCGGCACGAGCCATAGCTCACAGCGTTGCATCATTCGCTCGTTTTCTTCGTCAGTTGGTTCAGCAGGCCGCAGCACAGTAAGTGCAATCTTCTGGTTTACATTCTGCTGGACGCAGGTAGCGATCGCGACGATGCACTTGGGCATCGCACTCGTGATGCCGCCGAAGTCGACGAGCAGATCGCGCGGCGCGAGCCCTGCCACACTGGATGGTGAGCCAGCAGTGACGCTCAGCACTTCAGCCACAGGCGTTATACAGTCGTCGCGCAGCTTCGCGAGTGACAGCAGCTCTGGGTGGATTACCATCAAATCTTCAACAGGCGGACTCGGTCCGGCGAAAGAATCGGCCGATGTTGGTGTGTCGGAACAAGTATCGTTTTGGCCTTCGGTGGTAGGAGGAAGGGACAAAGGCTGCGATTCTTGTGCAGCTTCCTCTTCACCAGACAAAATCCGATCTGTTGGTTGTGCTGGTTGTGCTGGTTCTGCCGGTTTTGTCGCTTCTGGTGGTGGCGTATCATCAACCGTAGTCGCAGCTTCTTCGGTTGCATCGGTGGCACCTTCATTTTCTACCGGAAATACGGTCTCGTCAGATACCTGATCTACTCCAACTCTCTCACAGTCAGCCTGTGAGTCGGACACGGTGGTTGATAGGTCACTGATAAGTTCTAGTGGTGCAAACACAGGTGGCGGCGGCACCACCGTTCGCTCAACAATCGCATCCAGATCTGTATGAGTCGGGTCCATAATTCGTGCCGTTTCCAAAGCGGTGGGCGGTCGCCTTTCCGTTGGCGACAAATCACGCGTTGCGTTCTCTATCGAATTCTCTGTCGACACGGACGCAGAAACGGACAACGGCAAGACAATTGACGGCGTTTCGTTTGCTTGGTAACACTGCGACTGCAGCCGCTCGAGACTCGCAGCCGCAGTGGCGCCATCGCTTTGCTGCGCCTCTTCACGTCGCCGCTTGTCTGTCGCTGCCGTGCGCACACGGTCTTGCTGTAGTTTGTGGATCTGCATGCGCCGCGCACGGTCCTCTTCGTACTGCTCTTTCTGTGCGTCGCGTCTTCGCTGGGTCTCCTCTCGCTGGCGCTGTACCTCTTTTTCTTCAAACAGTTTCCACTCGAGCGCTTCAGCCTCAATCTGACGCTGGCGCTCCTGCTCGGCGAGCCACTGGACGCGCACCGCGTCCGCCAAAGCATCCTCCAAGTGCATCAGCACACTCTCCATTGCCGCTGTCCGCACATCGCGCTCGGCCTGCGCCTCGTCCGCGAGCTTCTTCTGCCGCGCAGCATACTCCTCTCTCGCTTTGCGATCGGCTTCTTCTTTCAGCGCCTTCATCTTGGTCTCGAGCGCAAGTTTCCGTTCGGCCTCCTTCTCTTTGGCGATGCGTTCCTGTTCTTCTAGTTCCTGACGACGCTTTTGAAGGTATATTTCCTTGATCTTCGCTTCCTTGTCGGCCTGTTTCTGCAATTGCGCGGCGCGACGCTGCGAGTGTTCTTGCTGCACGACCCGTTGCATGCGCAGCTCTTCCTCGCGCATGTGCGCGCGCTCGTCTTGCCGCCGCCGCCGCGCATCGCCCTCGGGTTTGTTTATATAGTCTTCCCCAGTCATGATTTGCACTTCGGCGCGGCGCCGCGCCTCGGCAAGTTTGCGTTCCTTGAGGTTGTGGGCCGCCGAGACTTCCGGTACGAACGGAGATTCCACGGCGTAGGTCGTCGTAGTAGCGACCGATGGCGTGGCTCTACTGATGGTACCTTCTGCTGCACCAGAGAGTGGGACCGATACGTTCATGTTGCGCAGCAGCAGCATGCGCTCAAAGCCACCGCTAGAGGTCGCCAACGAGGCGGTGACTCTCGCGCCGTGTAACGGACTCTTGGGCGGCAGCAGCGACCGCTGCGCCGCGGACACGATGGCAGTAGGGACTGAATCATCATTCGGAGACTGCGGCGTCTGTTCCTGCACCGGGAACACGCGCCGCTTGCTGCCAGTGAATGCCATCGCGCGTGTGGCCAAGCAAGGACGCAGTTCGTGACTCTCTACTAACCGCAAATTAAAACCCGCACGACGAAATTAGCACATCGGAGAGGCAGGAAACGCCAATGTCATTACTGACTGCCGTCCATTTTCTCCCCATAAGCAGAGAAGCGCTACCGCCACGGACACGGGATGCGTGGGATCTCTGGTGGAAGCCTCGCGGCGATGGCGAGCAATGGGGTGCGAAGGCGAGTACAATACCCGGCATGGGCGGCAAAATGGAGACTCACAACACAAAATACCGGTATGCCGACGGTACATCACCATCATTCTGTCGTGTCGGCAACTTTGGTTGGGGCGGGAAAGTCACCAACTCCGATATAGGGAAACCAGACCCTGCATGAAGCTTCTCCGTGCGAGAAGGCGGAATAACAGATCGCGCTACAAAAGCGAAAAGGAAGGAGAGGGAGAGGGAGAGAAAATCATTGCATACAAGGTGACAAGGCATCGAATAACGCGCTGCACCGGATGTGTGGGCAGTCGCTTGTTATGGTGCGAGTATTTTGGGACGACCGAAACCCACCTTGTTCATCCAAACACAAGGGAGCAAGTCAGTACTTCATATCGTCGTGCGAGTAAGTTTACTATTGGTGTTTCGATGACGAGTCCGACCCACGCTAGTCGTGTCCCGCGCTGGAAGGCCGCGGCGCCGGCACCGGCATCGGCGTTCTCGGGCGATTTCCACCAGCTGCTGAGCTTTGATCTGTCACCACTGGAGAAGCGACTTGAAGAAGTGTTTACGCGACTGGACGCGCTCGAGCAGACGCTGGCTGCCCTCAGCGGACACGCCCTCGCCAATGCAGACGATGATTCAGTTGGTGAAGCACATTCAGCGACCTCGGCTCCCACACACGCACCAACCGATGAATCGCAGGCACCTGGAGCGAAGCTGATGACGACCATCGACAAAGGAGATCTAGCAAAGGAGTTGGATGAGCTCCGCACGACGCAGCTTCGTCTCAAGATTCGCCACGAGCTTGCGCAGGCCACGTACGTACCTACCGCAGTGTAGTATAGGCTTGAAGAATCTCTTATTGTGGAATAACTCCAGATACAAAGTCGACATGGAGGCGCTAAAACGTGAACTCAATACACTACCGCAACACACTGACCTGCACAACTTTCGGGCCGAAATGGATGTGCAGCTGACGTCGACCATGAAGTCTCTGAGCGACCAGCAAATGCTGCTGTGGCAAGACGTCGAGCGATCATTAGCCGGTCGCGACCTCGCAGAGAATGAATGGAAGGCGCACTTTGAGAAAAGCATGGATACGCGGATCCAAGATGTGTGGGCAGGACTTCAGGGGTCGCAGCACAAGGTGGATGAAATGCTCGGCTCGCTGCAAGTCGACATGTGCAATGTCGAGGCCACAACACGAGAGACCGTAGACACTGTCGACGTGATGCAGCGCATGGTAAAGGACATCGAGAAACGCACAACCGCACAGAATGACAAGGGCGTCAGCCACGACCAAGCAATAGCCCAACTGCACGCACTACTTCGACAAACGAACGGTGAGATGGTGTCGCAAGACACGGCCCTACAGAGTGCGATTGATACGGTGAGAGATCAGTTGGAGGGTGCGAAGCAGCGCCATACGCTAGAGCGAGACGCGTACAATGCGTTTGTCGCGAACGTCGAGAAGACGCTGCGGTTTTGCGCAAGCGAGGTCCAAACAACCATTCCGACGGCTATACAGTGTCACCAGGACAAACTGAAGGTACTCGACAGTGGGCTCACAACGCTGGGTGCTGAGATGAAGGCTTGCCAGGACCAGTCACAAAAAGCCGACTCGCGGTTGGGCTCGCTCGATGGACGACTTGTTCAGCAAGAGAAGCAGAGCGTCACACTTGCGCACATGTTGCACGAGCAGCAACACGAAATGAATTGTCACGTCGGTGACTTGCACAAATCGTTGGAAACCGCGATGCAAGACCGAGTCTCGATCAAACGCGGAGCGACGGAGCTAAGTTTCATGATTGAGGAAGCTCAGCAGGCACTGCAAGAAGTTCACAAGAAGTCATCCACGACCGAAATGCTGCTCACACGGACGACGACCGAGATCCCCAAGCTCCACATTCTTGCGACGACCAATACCGCTAACATTGCGAAAAGCCAACAAGCCATCACCGATCTGAAGCAGGACTTGGTCAGCGAGAAGAAATTTTCTCATCAACTTCAGCAAAACTTCGACAACGAAATCCACTTCAGTGTCGCCCGCTTCGCCGATCTCCACCGCTGTGACGAGGCCGCGCAGCGAAGCATCGCTGCGACTAACTCCACGATGCACCACCTCAAGCACGCTTTGGAAGAGGCGGTCAAGTACAACAGCAATATGATCCACCAACTCAATTCGATGGTGGATTCGCTCGCCATTACTGAGAGTCCCACAGGGATGGAAGACAAGCTAGCGCGATTCGCTCTGGAAACCGCCGAGCTCGGTTTAAAGCTCGAGTACTTTGTGGCATCCACACCGGGTGGTGGTGTCCCCGCATCCGGCACGACGGACTCGGGCGTTGTGCTGGTGAGAGACGAAGTGAAGGCAGAGCTCGCAGTGCTCCTTACGAAAATTATCCGCTTCCTCGGGTCGAACATTTTGATCGAGCAGAACAAGTATTTCCTGTCGGCATCCAAGCTCTCACTCCCGAGTCTCGACCCAACAAGCGGCGCTTTGGTGTTTGAGTTACCGGCTTCCAACATTTTGGAACAGATCCGGAGTGCCAAGATGGCGTTCTTTGTGACGAAGATGCGAGTGCTTGTGGACCAGGTACGTCCCGTGGCCCAGACCGTCCGCCACATCCACGATTTTCGCGATAATTTTGAGCGTAAAGTGCGATATGTCATCGAGTTTGGTCTCGCGAACCTGTTTCCAAACCGTGGGCGACCACGAAACCCCAACTGCAAGAATCCGAACGCGGGTACTTGCATAGCGTGCGATCGACCGTTGGAAGACGAAGACAACGTTGAGATTGGGCGAGGATGCATGCGCATGGTGGAAACGCTCGACCCAGAGGTCGAAGCAGTCGAAGGCCAGAAGCAACGTCGCAACAGACTGGCCACCTCGGCCTCAGTGGGAACTGTGTCGGCGGGAATGACCCACAAGATTGACACTCGTACGGCTGTGCGGGGACGATCAGGCTGTTTACCGCCGTCTTCATCAACCCTGCAGAGACCACGAAGTGCGATGGCTACGAGCAGCTCACGCACGGAAATCACTAGCAGCAGTGTGTTCCATCAAGCGCCAGGGACAAACGAGTATGTGTACCGCGCAGGATTCCGCCTTCCACGGCCGTCCATAACCGGAGTAGCCAAGACGACTATCGAAGATGAAATAGCCGGGCTTCATGGACTCGTCATGGCCGTGGGATGTTCGGGAACACCTGCTCAAGATGATCCAGTGAACTTGAAGCAGACTCTCGACAATACTGTGTCCTCTTGCCTTGAGAAAGTGGCGCTTGTGGGCAAGCACAGCAACCAAATGACAAGTGTTGCTGCAACAGCCGAAGCTTCAAAACCGACGACTTCGTCATCGCCACCGATTGCCAAATCCCCATCGCCATCGCAAACTGTGCGACCGCAGACGGCACCGTTACGAAGTCAAAGTCTTCCACGACTCGAAGCGGTCATCGAACGTGCGGCTGGTCAGTGAGTGCCAATCGTAGTATCAAGCTTCAGGCCTTGTCTCAAGTCAGGAAAAGTCAATTGGCCTCCTAGATTCGCGGCAATAAAGCAACGACAAGTCTTTTGGTGCTTCTCTTGCTTCTTCGACGAAGTGTGAGGGCGTCCAGGCGTTCGAGCAGCGGCAGGTGATGGTAGTGATACAGGCTGAAAAGTGGGTCCAGGTAAGCGTTTCGAGATTCTGGACCAGCAGTTTCATGAGCCCGTCATAAGTGCCTCGCTGAGGGCCATATCGGTCACGTACTCCTTGGTTTGGAATTTGTAGTTGCATGACAAGACAATGTAGGAGAACTTGACGATATGCTCCACCGGAGCCAGACGGCGATCAAGAGGATGGTTTAGCCGACGATCTGTGCGCACGGCATGTCCGCTCGAGTCGCAAGACCAAATCCCACGTAAACTGAGCATTATGCATGCAACGGTTGAATACGAAGACTCGAAGCCTAGATGGCCAACACATGAGAAAGATGCGCTTCTCCCAGTAACCAAAGTCATGGCGCAAGACAGCGAGTACTCCCTCATCGCTGATTTTGGCGAGTGGTGTGTCGTCCAAGGAGATGGTTTTGGTCGTGCGGATCCGCAGGGTGAACGTTGGTTTGCTGTGGCTTGTATGCACCGAATTGCCTCGGATGACAATCTCTGCGAGCGGAAGCACTTGCGAGTCAGCAAGCGCGCGGATCTTCGTTTCAACACACTGTCATTCAGCGGCGTGGCTTTGCGGAAGAATGGAAGAATGGGACAATGACAGAGCGTGATTTTGCTGAACAAGCTCTGCAACCTGGAGCTGCGACTCTTCCGAGTGGACAACCGAATAGATTAAGCTGCGAGACGAAGTTGGTGGATCGTACGACTCATAACCGAAGCGGTGATTTCAAGTCTGCTGATCTCGGTCATTTGCCGCAAAGAGATTGCGTGTCCACAACGCTCCAGCCCACTAATTTTTGCAGCAGAAGTCATCAAATCGTGTCTCGATTCTAAATGCCTGCTTTACACCGTAAGCGTTTCACAGGTCTCACCAACTCTGTTCAAGACGATTCCACCGCTCCGTCGCGCCAGCACCAATGGAAAGGAAGCAAAGATTACGTTGTGGCAGCAGAGAGGTCGGTGCTTTGCGCCTTCTGTCGTCGTACCTGCAAGAAATCGAGGGGACCATCATTTGAGAACGCTACGTTCTCAAGACAACGCTGTCCGGAGTTCTCAGAAGTTCCCAGAATGTCGCAAAGCTGTCAACGTTGTAGGAGCATCCTGGAAAGTGCCATCCTGTGAAGTGCCATCCAGTGACAGCAATGAGAACCTCCTTGTGGCAGCCCACGTAGCGTTGCAAGCCAAGGCGTCGCCAGGGTTGGAACCCAATCCAGTAGATGCGGGATGTGGATAGTCTCGAGTCAAGTATATTACACCCAGAGAGAAACGATCACTTCAACGAGAAGCGACACCCCGACAAGGCGCTCCTACGCTTCTTGACATCGAAACGAGACTGCCTATTTCTGATTCTCCTGTCTACTCTTTACTCGACTCTGCTAAGAAGCAAAGATACACTTTACCTTGCTGTTGCTGTTGCTTATCTTTAACAGCAACGGAAATCGTGCCGTCTTCCGTTTTATGCGCAATAAAACGACCTTCTTTGAGCTCGATTTTTCCTTCCCCGATCTCCTTCCCAATCTCCCTATCAATCCACCCAATGTCAGTGCTCTCCAAGAGTCCCAAAGCACCTCTCCACGCACCTTTGGTGTACTTTGACCCTCAATACACAATGGGCGAGCTTGGCTCGGCTTAGTTTTGTCAGCGGAATCGGCTCCTTGATGCACGCGAAGCCGTGCTCGATCGATTCGCCGGACATCTCGTTTGTCAGCCACCACTCAATGGTGATTCTGCCATTCTGTTTGGGCGTGTTGTATCCCTTGCCCGATACTCGTTCAAACTGCATGGTGGCCTTGGTGAGTGGCTTGGGCTGCCGTTTCATATCGTGTAGTGTGCCGCCTGCTTCCTCGCGTGAGACCCAAATCGGATCCTGGTTGTTTAGTTTCACGCATTTGAGTTGGCTCGCGCAGGATTTCAATTTTGGGTCGTATTGGTCGAGCAGTCCTTTTAGTCGACTGAGGTCGTCCAGATCCTTGCTGTCGGACGACTCGTAGAGACCCCCATCATTAAAAATACCCATGTCGATCAGCACTTTCAGAATTTCCTTGACCGCATCGGCGCGCGGATACATTGCTGAAAACGAGAGAGCACAACGAGTTAGAATCACCAACGGCAGGGCCTACAAGTATTGTGCGGATGGCTCGAACGTACCTGCGCGAGTGGATTCGCCGACGCTGCTACCGACCAAACACCTGGCAAGCAGATTGCCCGCGGAAAACAACGCCGACGCCAAGTTTCGCACCGGTCTGATGTCAAATTTCGACCACCACGGCACTATGAGGATGATTGGCTTGTGGTTGCACTGCCACGACCACTCGCTCAGCATGCGGATCACGACTGTGCGCGTCTCGACGATGTACTGCACGGTCCACAATGGCGGCCACTCTTCGGTGGGCGGCGGAAATGAAAGTGAACTACGTTCCCCGGTATCGGGCGACGGCGTTTCTGTTGAGGGAGGCGACGCGGTCGACACCGTTGTCGCGCTGGAGGAGCTCGTTTTGGTGTCAGCGCCCTCAATTATCGAAGTCGCCAAGGACGTGCTATGCGGCGGTCGGATGGGTGACGCCTTGGTGACCGGAGCGGGGGGTTGTGTTGGCCTCACGTTAGACATTGGCATGTGGTACTTGCAGAGCCTCGAGTTTGGATCGAGATCCCATGAGATCTTGCAGCGCGTGCCGTCGCTCTTGATACCAAGGCAACAATGATTCCGTCTGGCGTTGGCGTTGGCGTCTTGGTGTTGTTGGTATTGGTATTGGTGCTGCTCACAGTACGAATGCTCGTCAAGTCCCCACGAGACGCGGCAACGTAGATTCTGCTTGGTCGTGCCAATACATTGAGTGTTCATGGTCGCTGGGGGTTGGTGGAGGTGGTGATGATGGTTGGTGGTGGTGGTGGTGCCTTGGTGGTGTTTTGGAGAATGAATCGACGTTCACGTCAACGCCAAGGACCCTGCTAGCGCCATTGCCTGCGGGCGCCTCCAGAGAGCCCTTCCGCGTCGCCATGGGCGAGGGTATGTCCCGTGAGGTTGTTCTCTCCTTGCTGTACCCAACCCAGTGGACTCTGCTCGCATTGCTTCATGGAGTCGACTTCGATTCGGCATCATCTCCAAGACTATCCCGAGTCGATGCCAAGAGCCGTTTCGCTTTTTGCTCGTTAGCGCCTGTCGCTTCCCGCGCTCATCTTCCAGACCTCCAATCACTAATACTGAGTTGTGTGTGTGTTTTGTATGTGTTTTGCTTTAGACAAAAAATGCAAAAATGCCAAGTCAGTCCTTTGAACCTCTGACAATTAATGCTTCGACATGCAGTGTCCTTCTATCTGGCTGAGTTGATGACAACGATGGGTTCCTGTGTGGAAAGAGACAGACGATCTCATTCACCAGAACACGCGATCCCACAAGGACCCATGTAATTTTTATGAGAATATGGACAAGGGGCGTGTCGACTCCCCCATGCAAAAGCCACAATAGACTACTATCGAGTAGAGGAGGACGTGGCTCTCACCACAACACCCGACAAAATCGTTGGCATTTCTGTGGAACGGTCTCAACCAACGAGTTGTGTTGGAGTGAATCCAACCAACACACGCACACACGCCGACGCCTACGTTGGAACATACAGCTCTCGTCGGATTCGGGAGACCCAGCTGTCGCCGCTGGGATTAGCAAGCATGTGGTCTGGAGACGTGGACTCGTCATCACCTTCTCCATCTCCATCTCATCTCATCTCATCTCATCACTATCGCCTGCGGGACAACGGGAACGGCCAGTGGAAGCACGGGCACACGGAACTGATTTTTTTTATCAAAGTGGAATCACACCAAAGGGCTCAAGCGTAAAGGCCTTCGAGGTGGGCTCGTTTGCCCAAGGGGGAGGAATTAAAAAAAACGATGGCTTTAGCATGGCTGACCGTGGCTGCGGCGAGGGAGGGGAGGGGATGGGAGGCCAGCATTGATATTGCTGCTCTGCTTGATAGTACCACTCAGCGATGACGTCGCCATGCATACTGGACGGAGACGCGTAAAGAGCGCTTGGAGAGCCAGTAGAGCTGTGTAGAAGGGAGAGTCGTATCCTATTCTCGTTGCCTCAGGTGGGTCACACTCCGAACGGTGCCGGTCGACCAGCACCGCACGCGTCCATCTCCCCATATACCAGATCTTTTACAGAACTCAACCGTCTTTCCTCGCAAAGATGAGATCACCCTTGTGTCCCACTGCACTGGAGTGGGTTCCGCGTTCCACGACAGGCGCAACTTCATTGCCGCCATGGCTTTCGGAGACGCTCTCTGAATTTCGAGACGCTTCATGGGAGTACAGTCACCAAGAGCAGCTCTGCGAGTGCTTGCTCATTCCCAAATTTCCTCTGCGCAAAACAAAACAAAACAAAAACACGCCACCACCACCACGATGTTCACTAACACGATCCGTTCTCCGTATCAATGCCGTGGCACAAAGAATTCGGGCAACAGGTGCGGATTGACGTCGGGTCTTGACGCCAACCACTTTTGCAAGTACCACGCGATCCAGAACGTCCCAGCCGACGCCAACGCCAACGCCAGCGCCAACGCCAACGCCAACGCCAACGAACCCGGCGATCAACGTCCAATGGAACAAGGCGGCACCCAATGTATTGGCACGACCAAGCAGAATCAACGTTGCCGCGTCTCGTGGGGACTTGACGAGCATTCGTACTGTGAGAAGCACCAATACCAATACCAACACCACCTAGACGCCAACGCCAACGCCAGCGCCAACGCCAACATCATCTCCACTCCGCCAACGTCTACACTCGCCCCAGTGCTGGTGCGTCCGGCGGTGTTGCCACCTTCACCCAGCCCGAGCGAGGACCACACCAGCGCAGAATCCGACGACGCCGATTCGTCTGATGCCAAGAGCGACGACCCCGAAGCAAGTGTCACTGGCGCAGGCGATCACAACGGCGTCACGGGTTCGATCAGCTTGCTGTTTGACACAGTGACTACGATGGGCCGGCAACGGCCTTCCACTGTGCTTCGATGGAAGATCCACGGTAACCACGACGTCGTCGTTGGCGAGGGAACGGCGACGCCTGGTGTCGAGTGTGGCTTGCCCAACGCCATTGATGCCTCCAATCTCGAGCTCTTTTGGTTGACTGTCACCGTCGACGCCAAGAAAGAGGGGTACGTTATAACGCGCCAACAGTATTTCATGAGGTACTAACTATTATTTCTTTGTCGGTGCAGATCCAAGCCATACCAGTTGACGCAGCTTCAGCCGTCGGGCAAAGTCAAGATCTCGGCTCGTCGCAGTGTCGTGGTCCGCGTGCTGCCTGCAGTCTAGACATATACTATGGATCCGCGGTTAGTATACTACCATAGTGTAACTCACTCCAATAGGATTGTCTTCTACACATCTCGAGACTTTTGCATAGTTGAGATGATGGGGGTGGAAGATCTCAAATTAAATGACTGGCGTCGAAGACTTCAACGACCATCACTCTCGACAGTCCCTGCCGTGGACCTGTACCTGTTCGGTTCGTTGTGGACATCTTGTACGTACAAGTACACTGTCGAGATGCCATCCCGTCCACCAAGGTCTTAAGGATAGGGAGGCCACTATGACGATTTGTTCGTATCAGGCAATATGCTGCCACCGAACCATCGCACACGAGCTGGAAGCCAGTTAGCTTCCAGTGAAAATCTCACCTTTTTCTGTTCTTTTCCGACTCGGTAAACTACCAAGTCGTATCGAATCTCTGTTTTTTTGCTCGTGAACTACTCTCTATTTCACCTCGAAATTAAGGTGTTTTCATTGTCCCCTCCCTCGAATTCCGTCACGAAAAACCCACGTTCCCTCCACCCCACCCCGCACCAACCAACCTCCACCCTTCCACCCTTGCAAACCCGTCAACCCATTTCCCACTAAACCCGTCAACCCACCGCCAACAGAAAAGGCCCCACCTCCACAGCCAAGAAACCACCTTTGGGGCTTCCTCATTTTCCCCACGGAAGAACACCCCCTACGTATATCTCCAACACCAACAAACGCCAACAAACGCCAACAAAGCCAACAAAATGGAGATTTCGACGGCGCTGCTCAACACCCAGAGCCCCGACCTCGCCACGCGGCAGCAGGCCGAAGAGTTCCTCCATGCTGCGCTCCAGTCGCAAATGGGCCAGTTTATGGTCACGCTCGTGCGCGCGTTGGCGGCCGAAGAGTTTGCAGTTGTTGGGCGTCAAGCCGCTGGACTGTACTTGAAAAACGTACTGGATGCGAAAGACGACTATGTCCAGGTCCAGAAAAAGCGAGCGTGGTTGGCACTGGACGCCGCCGTTCGGAGCGAAATCAAGGACGGCGCACTGAGTGTGTTGACCTCGAATGATGCGACCGCGCGCCACACGAGCGCGCAGCTCGTCGCGAAAATCGGCTCGATTGAACTGCCGGCCAAGCAGTGGCCCGCGCTGCTGGACGCGCTTCTCCAAAATGTGACCAGCGGCCACGACGGCTGCATCCACGCGACGCTCGAGTGCCTTGGATTCCTCTGCGACGAGCTCGACGACGACGTCATTGACGAGCAAGACACCAACCGCATTTTGACGGCGATTGTGGACGGCATCCGCGACGACCGACCGCCGCAAATCCAGTACGTGGCCGTGCAAGCATTGAACAACTCACTGGAATTTGTGAGCGAGAACTTCAAGCGCCAAGGCGAGCGCGACCATATCCTGAGCAAAATCTGCAGTGCGACCCAAGCGCCGGATTTGCGCATGCGTGTGGTGTCGTTTGAGTGCATTTCGACCATTGCGTCGCTGTACTATGAGCACCTTTCGGCGTACATGGACACGTTGTGTCAGCTGACGTTTCGGGCCATTACGACCGACCAGCCCGAAGTCGGACTCCAAGCTTTGGAGTTTTGGTCGACCATGTGCGACGTGGAAATTGATCTGATGGACGAAATCAACTATGCCGAAATGGAAGAACGCGCGCCCGACGTCGAGTGCTTCCGCTACGTCGAAGCGGTCTTACCTACCCTCATCCCGATCCTCACGGAGCGCCTCACGCACCAAGATGAAGACCAAGACGAAGACTCGTGGAATTTGAGCATGGCGGCCGCGACCTGCTTGGCACTGGTCGCGCAGACCGTCGGCGACGCCTGCGTGGAGCTCACGATGACGTTTATCACGCAGCACATCAACAGCGACCAGTGGCGCCCGAAAGAAGCGGCGATCATGGCGTTTGGATCGATTTTGGACGGGCCCAATACCGAGAAAATGGATCCGCTCGTGCGTCAAGCGCTGAATTTTCTCATGGGCTGCATGACGTTTGACCACATTTTGGTACGCGACACCACGGCGTGGACATTGGGACGCATCTGCGAGCTCCACTATGGCTGCATTGACCAAGAAACGCTGCCGCGGCTTATGCAATTGCTGCTCGAGGGGCTGGGGCAAGACCCGCGCGTGAGCCACAACATTTGCTACGCGATCCACAACATTGTCAAAGCGTTTGAAGAGTCGGACGCTGCGATCCACATGCTCACGCCGTACTACAACGACATTTTCGACCAGCTTTTGCAGACCGCCGATCGCAGCGACGCCAGTGAAAACAACCTTCGTGCGTCGGCCTACGAAGCGCTCAACATGCTCATCCAAGTCGGCGCCGACACCAACAGCACGCACATTATGGTGCGCTTGCCGCACATCCTCGAGCGGCTCGAGCGGAGCCTCCGGAGCATGATGGAGAATCCAGATGACCACCGCGACGACCCTGCGGGGCTCCAGGCGTTGCTCTGCGGGGTCTTGATTGCCGCGATCCAAAAGCTCACTGCCAACATCCAGCCGATCGCCGATCGTATCATGCAAGCACTGCTCCAAGTCTTTGCGACGCGCAATGCGGCGGCCGCCGAAGAAGCGTTCATGGCGTCGGGCGCGTTGGCCAACGCGGTGGGTGCCAACTTTGAGCCGTACATGGAGTTTTTCGGGCCCGTGCTGCTCCACGGACTCCGCAACAGCGAAGAATACATGGTCTGCAACGTGGCGGTCGGAGTGGTCGGCGATCTGTGCCGGGCACTCGACAAGAAGATTTTGCCGCGGTGCGACGAGATCATGGCCGCATTGATTGACATTTTGAAAAACCCGAACTTGAACCGCTCGGTCAAGCCGCCCGTACTGTCGTGCTTTGGCGATTTGGCGCTGGCGATCGAAGGCGACTATGAGCGGTACGTGGCGCCGTCGATGCAGATGATTCTCCAGGCCGCGGGCGCCTGCGGGTCGATTGTGACCGAAGACGAAGATATTATCGAGTACATGAACCAACTGCGCGAGGCCGTGCTAGAAGCGTTGACGGGCATTACGCAAGGACTGGGCGGCGACGGCAAGGCGGGGCTGTTGCTCGAGAGTGCGCAGCCGATTGCGGCGTTTCTCGCGACCATTGCGAACGACAAGGAGCGCGCCGACTCGGTGACCATTGCGGCCGTCGGCTTGCTGGGGTACGTTGAGTAGTGAGAATGAGAGAGAGAGAAGGAGGATATTGACGGTTGTGGTTCTATAATTGTAGGGACATGGGGCAGGCCATGGGCAAGGCCGTGGCGCCATTGGCCAAGCAGCCGTTTGTCGTGGAACTCGTGAGCGAGTGTGCACAATTGCCGGACCAGGGCGAGCAGCTCGCGCTGTGGACGCGGCAGTTGCTGTCGGAACTGAGCCAGTAGAGAAGGCGTGTCAAGACGAAAGAGCGACGCGCGAACGGTCCTGAGCATGCGGCTCGTGGACTGTTGTGCTGACCAGAACAAGACGAAGAAGACGACACAGGACGTTCCCATTCCACTGTGTGGGTCTGCTCTCTCCCGATCGACCTCCGTGTGTCTTCTTCTGCTTCTGTCTGAGCGTCCTGTTCCCTCATGGGTTCATTGCTTTGGACGCGTCAGACGCGGCCGTGCTGTGCGCGACTCTTGGAAGACTCTTGCTTAAAGCTAGTGGCTCTGCCTTTTGCAGGACTGCTGTGCTGCGAGGGTCGGATGGGGGTCATGTATGGAGGCTGTGGCGGTGGACTGGAAACTGGCTTGTCTGCTTTCGGCAGAGAAACCAGGACACGTGGGGATTGAAAACGGAGGGGGTGGAGGAGGGGTGGAGGAGGAATGGAGTAGCGAGGCGACGGAAGGGGCGTAAGCGAGAGCGAGAGACCAGAGTAACCAGAACTGTCGGTCCGTCGTGTCGGCCGTGCCGTGTGCATTCTGCAATGGCGCGTGCCGACGACAGCGGATGCAGCGATAGACACGAGCGTGGCAGGGAGGGAGGGACAACCCATGCACTAAATTAATACGACCCACCGCAGACGGCGCGGCCGCTCTCGTGCGACAGGGGCACCCGATGGGGGGACCATAGAGGAAACGAGTGGAGATGAGGTTGTCCGCATGACGCGGGCGATGTCGCTTCTCTCGCTTCTTCTTTCCCATACGCCTGATGAGCCGCCCGCGGTCGCGACAGTAATACTAAATCCGAGTCGGTATTACTACTTTTTGATCTGTAGCCATATGTCAAGTGCGTGAAGAGCTCCAAGTCAGTGGGACTCAGACTCAGATCGAATGTTCTTCGAAATGGTGTGGTGCACACGAACTTTCTACTGGCCACGTGGCTGGTCGTGGGTGACGTGGACCACAGCAGATGACCGCTAACGTAAAACCTTGTTTGCAAGGTGGAATCCATTGTCCCCAACTCGTCATCGACGTGTCGGTCGGCTTTTTGATGCAGCCACGTGGATCCAGGCACCAACTTTGAAAAGGTTCCAACTTTCCAACGTTGGCATTGGGCATTGGCCGCTTCCCACCACTGTTGGCATTCTACATTCTCCATTTCGCTCCTCTCCGGACAAGCCTCTCCAAACCAACAAGCAAGATGATGACCAAGCTCGTGCTCGCGTGGGCGTCGGCCGCCGTGGCCGTGGCAAACGCCGAGATCTACTTCCACGAGACTTTTGACGACGCTGCGTGGGCGGACCGCTGGGTCGCGTCCGAATGGAAACCCGCGACCGAAGTCGGCGCGTTCCAACAGGTCACGGGCGAATTCTATCCCACGGAAACCGACAAAGGCATTAAGACCAGCGAAGACGCACGCTTTTACGCGCGCGCTGCCAAGTTCACCAAGCCGCTCAACAACGCCAACAAAGACCTGTACCTGTCGTACCTGGTCAAGCACGAGCAAAAGCTCGACTGCGGTGGCGCTTACATCAAGCTCTTGCCGTCCAACACGGACCTCACCAAGTTTGGCGGTGACGCGCCGTACGCTGTGATGTTTGGACCCGACATTTGCGGCGGCACGCGTAAGACCCACGCGATCCTCAACTACGCGCGTCCAGGCAAAGACGCGGTGAACATGGACCACCAGTCGGAGATCCGCGCCGAAGCGGATTCCGACGCGCACGTCTATTCGCTCGTGCTGAAGAAGGACAACACGTACGAAGTCAAGATCGACGGCGAGAGCGTCAAGTCGGGCGCCCTGGCTGAGAACTGGCCTTTCCAGCCGGAGAAGGAAATCAAGGACCCTGACCAGTCCAAGCCCACGGACTGGGTCGACGACAAGATGATGGCCGACCCTGCGGACAAGAAACCCGATGGATGGGACGATACGCCCAAGACCATTCCGGACCCGGACGCGACCAAGCCGGAAGACTGGGACGACGAAGACGACGGCGAGTGGGAGCCCGCGATGATTGAGAACCCCGAGTTCAAGGGCGAGTGGCAACCCAAGTTGATTGACAACCCGGCGTACAAGGGCGAGTGGGTGCACCCGATCATCCCGAACCCGGCGTACTTTGAGGACGACAAGATGTACAACATTGCCAAGGACGTGGGTGCGATCGGCTTTGAGCTGTGGCAAGTCAAGAGCGGCACACTGTTTGACGACATCATTGTGACCGACGACGAAGCCGCGTTCAAAAAGCACGAAGAGGCTGCCTTGGCCAAGGCCAAGGCCATCAAGGAGAAGAAGGACGAGGTCGAAGCGGCCGAGCGTCAGAAGGCCGAGGAAGAGGCCAAGAAGAAGGAGGAGGAGGAGGCCGCGAAGAAGGCTGAGGAGAAGGAGGACGACGATGACGAGGACAAGGAGGAGGAGAAGGAGGAGAAGGAGGAGGAAAAGAAGGAAGCCAAGAAGGAGGACAAGAAGGTGAAGGAGGTCGAGGTCGATGCTGATGCCAAGGTGGTGGAGGAGAAGGACGAGTTGTAAATGCAAAACGCACAGCTCATTTATCTCCACACTTTGCTAGACGCGACGTGTACCCACCCACCCTTCTCTGCAGTTGACTTTAAACTGCATGCTCGCGTAGAGTTAATGTTATATCGCACCATTGTCATAACCCACCCTTGCTGATGTCTATCACTATAAGATCTATCTCGTGTAACGTGGTGATGATGCCCATGACTGAAAACCATCAGGTCCATTGCAGTTTTGTACCCATGTTGGAGCAATTGACCCGCATCAGATCCAGAACATCATCAAATCTGAGTCCGATTATGTAAAAAAATTGGGAAAATTGCGAAAGGTGATACAAATCCTATATCCTAGCAAAAGGTGATACACGGTGTTTAAAAACAAGCGAAGGAATCTCCAACGCGGTAAACTACGATGAAGTACTGTAATAACACTGACTATGATGGTACAGTGTA